>JASDQU010235537.1:0-12205 GCA_032191745.1 Picea mariana | reverse complement strand
CAAATAATCCCAGGATAGAGTAATTTCTTAGTCCAATAGTTTAATCTGGGCTAAATGTCATAGGTAAGTAGGTTAGAGTATAGGTTAGTTTGCTTTATCTCAATAAAACATGCATGATGATCGATGTTGAACCATATCTTTGATGTTTGAAAGTTGGATGTCTAACTCCCATGGTGATAAAAATAGGGAAAGCTTGGGCAAACCCACATAAATAACTTGTCCTAAGTTTTCGGAGCAAAAACGAGTTTACACTGACAGATTAAAGACAACGCACAGATGAACGGCTGAGGCACTAGTGCTCAGATCTACAGTCGACAAGATTTTTTGGACCCCCCGACCATTCTACCTTTAACGGTGGGGGGGGAGGGGTCCAGAATCATGGATAACCAAGAAGCGCATCTGAACGGTTGAGGCGTCGGTGCCCAGATCCATGTTTGAGATTGAATTCTGGACCCCCCCCCGATCGTTCTACCTTTAACGGTGTTGGGTGGGTCCGGAATGTTGGTTAAATGTTGCACTCAAATCTACAGTCCAGCGGTAGGCACACTGATGGACAACTGATGGTATTTTTCAGACCCCCCCAATTGGTCTGCTTTTAACGGTGGGGGGAGGGTATAGAATGGAATGGTTTTCTTGTGGTCCCTCTCCTCTAAAGTGGCAGGAATCCATTGCTCCAGACTCCCACCACTTACCACAAACCATTTTTCCAGTTACCACTTACCATTTTCTAACACACCCCTGTCGCCCCATGACATCATTTTCCACTTATTCTCCTAATGGTCACTTCTCATAACTCTGTCAATCCATTCCCCCTATTCACCCATTACAAGTCCTTTCACCATGGTCAATCCCCAATCAACACCCTCCACATCACTCGGTCATATTTATCATTCGTTTTCACCTACCATCTCACGCTCCAAAAGACCCGTTGGCCATTTATTACAGGCTAACTTATCTGTTAGCCTCCTGATCTATCTCTCGCGCCCAACGGGTATCTGTTTGCTCAAAACTAACCCTTCTCCTTCATTCGCCCATTGCTTACCTTGTCCTCACACCAAAGAATTTTCCTTGTCTTCTCTCCGATTCAGTCAGCTGTCCAAAACCATAGTCATCCCCACTAATGTTTTGTTTGAATTGCAGGTACTTTCACAATTGATGGCACCAAAATCCAAGAAAGCAGAAGCCGAGGAAAATCCTTTCCTCGCACCTCCTGTCGATTTCGATAGGATCCCATTGGCCAACAAAGATCATCTAATTGCAGATACAAGGTGCAAATTTGACTTCGCGGATTTGCAGTCGTGGCTCGAAGACACCTTCTTAGATTAGAGCAATGAAATTGGGCTCTGGGAGTCCAACCTTCCGCTATATATTTTCCCCCAGGTCCACCGTTTCCCTCAATTTTCCCTCAAATGCTAGGCTCATTACTTCCCTGACTAGCGAACCATAGTCTCGTCATCAGAAGAAACTCTGTTCTTCATCACACCAGAAGCCATTGATCAGATGATGTAGATACCCAGAACTGAATTTGCCTCTCCTTTTAATCTTGAAGTCATAATAGAAGTGTACCAGAAACTATCTTTCCCTCAGAGAGCCCAACTTTTTGAGCTTTTCCTCCCATAGGATGCTCATCTCCCCAAGACAAATCCCCCATATCCTTCCTCCCTGTTTTCAGAGAAGGGAAACCAAGTCATTTCATCGCTCTGTTCTCTGCTTGGTTATTTTTCAGACCAATGGGTGGATGAACCCATATTGGGTTTTTTGTCCATTTTCTCTACAGAGGAAAGGCCCACCACTCAGTTTGACTACAACACTTCCTGGCGAGCAGTATTCATGAGCAGCTTTCAAATTTCACCACAGAGGGCATGTTCTGGTATTCCTCCATACTAGCTTACATGTTCACTTTCTTTCAAGTGGACAGGTTCTCTTTCTCAATGCAGAAAATGGACAAGAACGGGAAGCCACAGGCGGTAACATCTTGGACTTCGATGCTCAGGCGGAATTCCATAGAGTTTAGTTTCAAACAGTTTATCGAGCAGTTTTACCACCTAGTGGTGAGCATGCTCAGCGACAGACCAGAACCAAGAATAGATGAGGAGATTTAGAGTATCTTACACCTCTCAGACCTTGCAAAATCTGGAGATTGGTATCTTTACCAAAACCACACTGATATCAGAGTATATGGATGCGAGCTAGCTCCATACAAACTGTGCAAGTATCTTCTCGTGAGGATATTTTCCCTGGAGTACATAAGGAAAATGATTAACTCAGACGACAGACATTTTGTATCTCTGAAGAAGAAACAACAACTTAGAATTAAAGGGAAAATAGGGTCTTTCATCTGTAATAACCGAGGTGCTGGGGAGGAAGCAGACAGACTTTTGAAAGAAATGAAGTTCCATGTTAGTTTCCTATGGCACTATGATCCGTGTGGGATAATTTCGGAGATGAGGGTTAAGAATAAAAATGTTCTATATGTTCATACACCCAAGCCTGAGATAGAAAAGTTTGCAAATCAAACAAAATGGGAGCCGAACACTCTAGTAGAGATAGAACAGCAGGACCCTTCGGTCACGAACTCATAGACAACTACACCATAGGTTCCCAAGGAGAAAAGACCCAGGAAGGATACTTCACCTTTCGTCACCGAAGTCTTGGCTGAAGATTTCCAATTACACACCAAAATGCTAAAATCCAGTCATACAATTGACACGGCTGGCAAAAAGGAAACCCAATCCACTACTACTATGGAAGGTGATCAGTCACTTCCTATCACAAGAAGCAAGAATATTATGTCTACAATTTCATCCAAGAAGCTGACGGATACCTCACTAACTGACCAACCGAGTAAAGGAGGACTGAAGTTGAGTATTTTTGAGAAGTATGATCTGATCAAGAAAAGGAATCTGACACTGACCAGTAGTACTTATGCTCAGTTTTGTAAACAGACATCAACGACGCAGCACAGACTATTGTCTGCATTCGACACAGAGAAGGGTAGAATGCACATGGCTTTTCTGAAGGCACAGGTGCCCGACTCGAAGGTAATCACCGATTACAAAAGGGAAATGTTCGAGTTTCATAGAAGAGATGTGCACCCTGCCGATCAAATGGATCTGCACAAGCAAACTGGAGAAATGGTTTTCTCCACTTTGGCAAATGCTTCTACTACGATTACTGAATTATAGGTCTCTATGAGCAATGTTTAGACACAACTGAAGTTAGAGAAGATATCATCCTCTGCAAAAGATAACAGAATTAAGACGTTGGAAGAATTGGTCCTCAAGATTGGGTATGACCCCTCGAATGTGAAAGCAGTCGAGGAGATGATTAAAAAGAAAAATGCAGATATAGCATCTTTGAGGAAAGAGCTGAAACTGCCACCAACGAAAGATGCACATGCAAAGGAGATAGCAGAGACAGAAGGTGAGAAGGATTAGATGATCAAGTTGATCATGTAGAAGAACGCACAATTGAAAGAGATGGAAGTAGAACTGGAAAGTTTAGTGAAGGAGAAAGAACAATCAACACCTATGGAAGTCATTCCATTGAGTGCAGTTCCACTCACAGGAGTAAGCAAAACATCTATAGAAGAAATTCCCTCAGCAACTCCACTGATAGCTCTAGAAAAGACAATAGAACTGGCAAAATCCATGGAGGATATGAACTTGGAAGAGACATAAATTAACAGACTTAAAAAGGAGGTTGAGAACCTTCAAGGACTCAAGTCTTCTTACCAAACCAGTTACTCCATGGAGAAACAAACATCAGACAAGCTCAAACAGGAATTGCATCAGCTTCAAAAGAAAAAAGTGACAGGCAAAACACTTGCTGAGGCCAAAGAAAATATCTAGATGGATATCTCCAAATCGATAAATGAAATATAGCCTATGGTGCAAATCATGTTCGAGCAAAATGAACTAGTACAAAGGAGCAAGCAAGCTATCGAGAAAATAAGAGGAGAACTGGGAGAGATGCCCACAGAAGCCACTAAGATCATTAAGTTCTTGAATTCAAAAACCAGGGAGGAATTAGAGGATTTGAAGGTTTAAGACAGGATGAAAACCATCCTTGAGGTCAAGAGGGTTCTGACCAAAAGAGGACTAATGATACAGTTGGAGGAGAAGGTCCAGACTATGGACACAGGAGTGCAAAAATTTTTCGGTAAAAATCGAAGCTCTACAGAAGAAAGGTCTCCCTGGTTTAAGGGTCTTAAATGACAAGTTAATAACTTTTCCTGATTATAAACAGAAGTTGGGCACAGTGGCCAAAGATATTTCAAAATTTTTGGGAATATAGGGAAGCATAACAGGCAAGGCGTTCTTAGAAACGTTGCAGCCAGACATCAACGTATAGCACGAGATCTGGTATATTTTCATCGTCAAGCCAACTTTTTCCAAGTATACAGAGATGGATGAAATATACTGAAGACTACTCAAAGTCATCATTCTTAGTCATCTTTCATGGGAAGAGCTATGCAATCTGATCGAGTAGGTGATGACGTGTCCAAGCTCTATCAGCAATCTGGTCAGACGAAGTCGTGCAGATGACTCACCAATGGTTTTCCCCAGAAATCAGCATGAAGATTGCAACACATCATCAACAGTTCCTGAATTTTTGTATCTTGTTGAGTTAGTTAGCTAAATTTAGAATATGCCACATCCTGATCTTTAATGACAGGATCGTATGTAATTTTTTATTATAAATACTTTAAACTTCGAAGTACCTAAGGTTGATCTTTAGGCCCTGTAAGGCATAAAGACTGTAAGTGTTTATCAAGAGATATTCCAGTAATACAAAGGGACTTTCACGGGATTCTCGCATGTTGTTCATTGGTGATGTTTAATTTTCTGTGTTAAATGTTTTTCTCGCTCAGTCGTCATATTTTTTTCCAATCTAATCTTTCAAAAGTAGTGCATGTTGCAGGATTTATCTTTGTATACCCTGTTTCCGACTTTGAAAGATCTCAATGTTTATCTTCTGATATTACAGTGAAGAAATTCTTAAATGCTTCTTTAATTTAATTGATATTCTCATTTTTTCTGCTATCCATCACTTTACTGCTAAAGAATCCAATGAATGCATTATCTTTCCCTGTGAAAAGATTCTTTTAGTTCCTATTTAGATCTCTATCTTTATAATACAGACCCCATAGCCCAATGGATGCGTAAATCCTTTTTCACCCAATTTTACAAAACAAAAACAAACCATTCAATCTTACTTTACTTAACTAGCCTAATATCTCAAAGTTAAAACATATCTAAATCATATAGAGAGATCCCTCTCTAAAGCTGGTAGGGCTAGATTCCAATTTCAAAGTGGTTGGATAAAGTTACCTCTGGCAAATTTTTTCTACTCTGACAACCTCTGGGAATTTACAGAGCGATAACATAGTGGCGACCATATTGGGGAACTGAACAAACTTTCAACCCTGTGATTTCTTTTCCCTAGAAGAAAACTTTATTTCTGAACTAATCATAAATCTGAGAAAGAGATAATGTTTAGAGGTTGTTAAAAGTTTGTACATAGTAATTTTGGATTAGTAAAAATTAAAATATATAAAAATTAAAAATCTGGCTCCTAAAAGAGCTTATACTCGATCTCACTCAGACCCAAAACCTGCAGTAGTAACTGATAATCTAGAACAGTTACTCAGAAAGAAGACTATTGCAGAAGGTTCAGGGAGTCATAGTCCCATTCACAGGTCCCCTTCTCTTCCAGAGAAACTTGTTGCCCTCCAAAATCTCAACTTTGACACCAATTTTGAACAAAGCCTATTTAGAAAGAAATCTGATAGCTTTGTGACTAAAACCATTTTAGATCAAACCATCCTGCAACCATGGACCCCTAAAATACTATCTCCTAGGGCAGTCCCTGATAAAAAATTCCTTGAAGAATTCGACAAGCTAGAAACTTTGGTAGCGAATCGAGATCAAGATTTACACCAAGCCCACTTCTAACAGTCGGTCGAACTTTCTTCCATAACTATTACTGCAGCTTCTGTAAAACCTCAACCCACTCACTCTGTGCCTTCTAGTCTTTCATCCTCTTCATCTTCTGTCAGCTCCCCACCCATCATCCAGGTTGTTGTCCCCCCTCCTCCACCTATCATGGCGGCCAGATATGCTCCTTTGGTGTTGGACACACCTCTACATGCTATGCCCTAGGACTATCAAACATGACTTCCACAGTTCGATGGTAACGGGCCCTTGAACGCACAGCAACACGTTGATAAAATGAATGACTATTTTGACTTGCAGGAAGTAGATGAAGTTGACGTTCAAATGAGACTATTTATGTAGAGTCTGACTGGGGATGTTAATAAATGGTACAAAGGCTTACGTGCTGCTTCCGTGGTCGACCTTACAACATTTCAAAGAATTTTTCTGGAAAGATGGGAGGTAAAGAAAAATCCTCTCCAAATCTTGTCAGAATATGAAAACATCAGAAGGAACCAAGGACAAACCGTACAAGACTACTGCACCCATTTCAACAATCTGTATAATGCGATTCCAGCTGATGTTGAACCCCCACAAGGTTTGGCATTGATAAAATTCCCTGACGGTTTCGATGCTGATATGTCATATCAATTAAGGGAAAGAAACTCTACCACTCTGGAGGACATGCAGAAAAGTGCAATAAGTGTAGAGGCCAACCTGTTAGCCAGAAGGGCACGATAGAGGATGGAAAGGAGAGTCACGATTAAAGAGGAACCTACCACATCCTCTTCTGATGCCAAATTGGATTCCTTAGCTAGATAAATGGAAATGATGATGGAGAGACTTACAATAGCCGAAAGAAATCCTCCCAGAGAAAACTAAGTTGCTCCACAAATTCAGAATCCTAACTTCAGAAGAAATCCTCCTCAAATCAGGTAAAGAGATCCTAGGGATCAAAGAGAATAGAGGGGTCCTGATCAATAGATTAGACCACCCCTACAGAAAAATTATGCCAATGAAGGTGATGAGGCAATTGAAGAATTAGATGACACACATATAAACCTCATGGGCGTTCACAATGATGAAGCCATCTTCCTTACTCAGAAAGAGAAAGAACTTTTCCTTCTTTCTCAAACAGAGTTAAACGAGGAAGCCGAGGATATGGAACAACATGCATTTGAAAACAACATTATGGAGGTACACAGGCAGTACAATCTACGAAGAAAAAAGACAGATGAAAATCCCCCAAAGAAGGTAACCAAAACAAAGAAAACAGTCAAAACCAAGAAGACCTCTGAGCCTTCTACCAAGAAAATCCTTGCGAAAGGTAATGTTGAACCTCTAGAAAAAAGAAACCCTACCATTTTACAAAGATCAACGCAAATTGAGGTTTCATCAACCAATCGACCAAGTACTTTTGCCCAGAAAACTATGGTGGACAAATTAGAGTTGTTGAGCCAAAGAAGAGAACCTAACCCTTTCAGCCTTGAAGGGGAATTAGCCAAAGTGAAGATTCCCATTCCCCTTTCCGAGTTGATGAGTAAGAACGTTTACCGATCATAGGTGATCAAATTGCTGAGCATTGAGCCTGATATAGGCACGAAGGCCTTGACTGTTGGATCAGCGAATCATTCAGACACAGTAAATCTTACCGATTATCAACTTGAACTCTTGTTTGGCCCTGGAGTTGATGGTCAGATTGACACTGGTGTTGTCGCTCCTTTTTACATCAACCTTAATATACACGACCTAATTCTATACAATGCTATGTTAGATTCGGGTGCTTCCCACAACCTGATGCCTAAAGCAGTGATGGAAAAACTGGGACTCGAGGTCACCAGACCCTACAAGGATTTTCATTCTTTCGACTCCAACAAAGTCATATGTATTGGGTTGATCAAAGACTTATGTATCACCCTAGTTCAGATTCCAACAAAAAGTATGGTTATGGATGTTGTGTTCGTGGAAATCCCCCTAAAATATCGTATGTTGTTGTCCAGGTCTTGGGGGGCCAAGTTGAAAGGCACTTTGTAGTTGTATATGTCATATGCCACTATCCTAGTATTTGGACAACATAGAAGACTGTACAGAGAGACGTTGATGAAATATATGGTCAGCAGCCAAGAAAAGCTACATAACTACCCTCTGTACTCTGCACACTCCGATTTGGATTCCTTCATCATGCATAATGACGATGATATGGAAGAAAAAATCACTCAGCTGGAAGAAGATACACTTGATTCGAAAGAAGGCCAAGAAATCACTGAGGCAAAAAGGAAGGAAATTGTAATAAGGGAAGAATTGACAGTAGAGTTCTGGAGCATGGACTTCGATGGAAATATAAGCAAAGAGGGAGCTAGAGCAAAAGTTTGGTTTCACAATAACAAATCCAGGTATTTACAGAGCCATTCTTACAAACTGAATTTTCAATGCACTAACAACATAGTCGAGTACGAAGCTTTGATGCTCGGTCTGAAACTACTAAAGAAGGTTGGTTCCAAACAAATCATGGTAAGAGGCGATTCTGAATTAATTATCAAACAAATTAAAGGTGAGTATGCAAAAAAGCATCCCAGGCTTAGAGCTTATAGGAATGTTGTTTTGGATTCTCTTCAATGTTTCACAGAAATTGATATGCAGGTGATGCCCAGGGGACAGAACATTTTAGCAGATGGGTTAGCTACATCAACAACTACATGCAAGATACCTTTTCGTTCCACTCGCCCATACACGGTAGAGGTGAAGTGCAGACCGACTGCCCCAGACAACATCAGATACTGGTAGGTATTTGGGAATGATGATCAAATTGAAGATTTTCTACAATGTAAAAATGTTTTCGAGTGTACAAACATAGACTTAGAAAATGATGATGAAAATGTAAATAAATCTGTTTTTGGAAATGATAGTGTAAATAAAATAGATTCAAAAGAATTAGGTGAAGATGAGGTAGATTCTAATTTTTTGCATTTAAAGAGTAATGTTTTACCTAGGGGTTTAGTACCATTAGAAGACCTATTTGACTTTAATGATGTAGCTAAAAAACCTAAAATTGAAGGCAGTGGTAAAGAAGTTGAAGATTGTAACATAGGGACAGAAGAGAAACCTAAGATGGTTAAACTTTCCAAATCTTTACCCCCCGAGCAGAAAGTAAATACATTGAACTTTTCAAGGAATATGTGGACGTATTTGCTTGGGGTTATGAAGACCTAAAATCTTATGACACAAACATCATACAACGTAGGATCCCGATAAAAGAAGACCAAAAACATTTTAGACAAAAACTTAGGAGAATCAATCCCAAGTTGCTTCCCCTGATAGAAAAAGAAATCAAAAAGATGTATGATGCTAAAATAATAGTTCCCTTACAACTTTTCAAATGGGTTTCAAATCTGGTTCCAACCCGAAAGAATACTGGGGAAATCGAGCTTTGCATTGATTTCCGAAACCTGAACAAGGTTTCCCTGAAAGACAACTAACCACTGCCAAAAATGGACCACATATTAAAAAAGGTAGTTGGATCCAACCGAATCTCTTTACTGGATGGTTTCTCAGGCTATAACCAGGTTCTTGTTCACCCAAATGATCAAGAGAAAACAACCTTCACAACACCTTGGGGTACCTTCATGTACGTGAAAATGCCTTTCGGTTTGATGAACGCTGGGGCCACTTTCCAAAGAGCGATGGACATCACTTTTGTGGAAGAACTTGGTAGATTTATTGTCATTTATCTAGATGATGTAACTGTTTATTCCCAATCTAATGAAGATCACTTATGACATCTCAGACGAGTGTTTGAGAAATGCAGGAAATTTTGGATTTCTCTAAATCCTAAGAAAAGATTTTTTGGATTAGAGGAAGGTAAATTGTTGGGGTACATAATCTCTAAGGATGGAATTAAGATAGATCCCGGGAGAATATAATCCATTCAGAAACTGGAACACCCAAGGAATATAAAAGAGTTACAATCTTTCATTGGAAAAATAAACTTTCTGAGAAGATTCATACCGAACTTGGCCGAGCTTCTCAGGAACATCACCAACATGTTAAAAAAGGACACAAAAATAAAATTGGACACTGAATCTAGGTATTCTTTTGAACAAGTTAAGCATGCACTCACACAGGCTCCAGTCTTGATCAGTCCTGACTTCACCAAATATTTTTACCTTTTCTCTTTCGCTTCTGAACACACCATTGCAGCAGTATTACTACAGAAAAATAGCGAAGGGTATGAACAACCCATAGCCTTTTTTAGTAAATCCTTAAGAGATGCTGCTTTGAATTATAAAATAATGGAGAAACAAGATTTTTCCCTGGTAAAAGCCATAAAATATTTTAGAATATATATTCTCCATTCCCACACAATTGCATACATTCTGAACGCAGTAGTAAAGGACATTTTAACCCAGGACAATCCAGATGGCAGAAGAGGAAAATGGATTTCTATTATTTTGGTTTATGACATAGAGATTAAGCTTACTAAAGTGATTAAAGGTCAAGGTCTAGCAAAGTTAATGGTTGAATCTAATTTCCATGCTCTAGATATTAATTTCTTAGCTGCAGTAGATGAATAGGGAGAGCAGGTGACTCCAAGCGTGAAAGAGGTATTTCTGAACTCTCCATGGTATGAAGACCTGATATTTGTTTTGCATAACTTACAAGCTCACCTTGTTCTGACCAAAACTAAAGCTAGGTTTTTGAAATTGAAAGCATTAAAATTTTATATTCTAGAAGGCAATCTTTATTAGAAGGATCCTGGAGGTATTTTGTTGAATTGTCTATTAAAAGATGAAGCTGACAAAGTATTACAATATTTTCATGCAGGAGACTGTGGTGGTCACCTGAGCTAGAAAACCATAGCTAATAAAATCCTTAGAGCTGGGTTTTATTGGTCGACACTATTCGCTGACGCACATCAGAAAGTGACTTCGTGCCATAAATGTTAGGTGTTTGAGGGAAAAAAGAAGCTTCTCCCTTTGCCCCTAAAAACAATCTCTATTGAAGCTCCTTTCCAGCAATGGGGATTAGACTTTATCAAAGAAATACATCCTCCCTCTTCAGGCCAGCACAGGGGGATTCTCACTGCTACGTACTATTTCAAAAAATCTATTGAAGTTGTACCAAGAAGGCAAGCTACTGATTCTATCATTATTAAATTTCTAGAAAATACTATCTTGTCTCGCTTTGGATGTCCAAGAAAAATCATAACTGATAATACAATTGCTTTCCGATCTAAGAAGCTCATAGATTTTTGCAACCAATATCATATCATTTTGGGACACTCCACAGCTTATTACCCTCAAGGAAATGGGCTGGTTGAGTCATCCAACAAAACCCTGGTGAACATTATTAAGAAGACTCTGCAAGAAAACAAAAAGTCATGGCATAACAAGCTGGTTTTCGCATTGTGGGCCGACAGACTGACCACTAAGAGGTCAATTGGTATGTCTCCATATCAATTAGTCTATGGCACTGAAGCAATTTTTCCTACCTCTTTAGGGGTTCCCATCATGAAACTGCTTCAAGAGATGAAAGCTGGGCCGAATGACTCCCAAAGAAGGATAAACCAGATGATCCACTTGTAGCAGTCTAGAGAAAAAGTATACAACAAAACTCAGGTTGTTCAGGAGAGCATTAAAAATGTCTTTGATAAAAGAACTAAAGAAGATTACTTTGAGCTAGGTGATCTGGTTCTGAGGTGGGATGCTCGAAATGAAGATAAGGGGAAGCATGGAAAATTCAATAGTCTATGGAAGGGACCTTACATGATTCAAGCATTCAGAGGAAATAATGCTTTTCTGCCCAACAACAACGATGGGACCAATCTACAAGGAGGACCTGTGAATGGCAGAATGTTGAAGCACTATTCACCTCCTCAGTAGGGACCTTCAGTCGCACCTTTCCATTGTACAAACCATTTCATTTTTCTTACAAGTTTTTGAGTGAATAACTTTGATCAGATGGTTGAAGCCCGTGGAGAAGGCCCTGAGCCACTAAACATTGTCATCAAAACTTTCAAAAAATAAAACAAATCAAACAACAAAGGCAACTGTGGAGAAATTTTTCAGAACATTAGGAAGCAGGATTCTTGGCACTTCACAAGGAGAGTATCATCCCCAAGTGGAGCCGCTGTTATAACCCTATAATTTATAAGATCAACTAGTGACTGAAATGTTATCCCTTTACTGCTTTGGTTACCAAACAATTTTCCATTCTCTAAATAATTTGAGAAAAAGAAAAGAAAAAAAAAAAAAAAGAATAAAAGAGGGCAT
>JASDQU010235535.1:1470-17057 GCA_032191745.1 Picea mariana | reverse complement strand
TATATTTATTAATTAGGTCCTATTGTGCCTTTGTAAAAGTCAACCCTATTGTGCCTTGACAATTAAATGTAAATTAAGAGGGTAAAGTGATAGGTCAGCTCATACCTAATTTTAGGATGGCTATACCACTATTTATAATGGAGGTCAGTGTCTCATTTGTATACACACCAATTAGCTCTACAGTGCGCAAGTCTTGGAGGAGAACCTACTGCAGCTAGGTGTGACGTCAAGGAGGGTTCTTGGTTTATGTCTTTGTATCTATTGCTTAAGTAGTGTGCTACTCTTTCCTAATGAAGGAGTAGAAGAGGTTCTTCTACTTTCTTTTTGGTCTATCTATATTGAGGAAGTTTTTACTGAGTTTTCTTTCGCATGAGGGTTTCCCAGGATAATCTGTGTGTCTCTATTGTTTCTGTGATTGCCTCTCTTTCAATGATATTATTTATGAAGACAATGTGCTAAATGATTATAATGATAAAGAAGAACCATAAATTATATTTGTATAATTAAAACATCAACATGGTATCAGAGCAGGCGTGAAAGAGACCAATTCACAGTTTATAAAGAAGTAGCTATCCTCGATGCACCTTCTCCCAAATTTAGCTTTCAATGTTGTAGTTGCTGCAGAATAAGGGTTTATGCATAAACCCTAAGAGTGACATTTTTACCTTTGTTGGAGGACATTGGTGAAACCAATTCCATCTAGGAGCTCGCCCTAGGAGGGCGCATCTAGTCCCTAGATCTGAATTCCGTAATTCAAAGTTTGAGGTTTCCTCATCAACCCTAGGTTGTAGTTGCAGTTGTAGTTGTAGTACTAGTTGCAATATCAATTACATTTGCAGTTTCATTTCCTTCATGCCAGTTGTAGTGCAAACACCAGTTGTAGTAAAGTGATGGGACTTTTTTTTTATTGTCCTAGTGCATCTTACCCTAGCAAGTCACCTGCTACCTTTAGATTACATGTTGGATCACCTTTCAAGTTTTAAAGGTCCATTATTGTTTTTCATTGTTGTTGGATGGTGACACTACCTGTTAATACTATTAGATTCATTATCTTAAAGGTATTTGCAAGAGAAGGAATATTTTGTCCAAACAACAATCATAGATCCATAAGGATCCTAGATCCAACACATTTAGAGGAATAATGCACCCCAGGTTTGATTATTTTGATATGCATCTATTTTTTATGACATTATTTTGATCTTATGAACATCGATATTTTATGTTGATCTGTTGAAGTTATGACTATCATACTAACCATTGGTCAAAATTAAAGTCAATTGAGATTATAGATTTTATTCTCTAACTTAGATTTATGTCAAGAAAGCATATTATCTTATTACAAAGAACAAGTTGAAGAGAATACATGTCATATTGAGTGAAGGAGACTCAAAAGAAAAGAAAAAATATTCATTCTTGAGGACAAGACTCTAGGTTCCAAGTTTGATTGATTAAATTGATAAGATTCAAAATTGCACATATCAAGTTTACTGCCACATTACAAGTTAACACTATAGTTGTGATAGAAAATATTTGGAAAGTTTTATTGTTAAATACTTGGTAGCATTTGAACACTATTGAGATAAATGCTTATTGTAATCATTTACTAGATATAACTAACATCTCCTCTGGGAGAAACTTATTTTTTTGTTTCCAGGTTACTATGGAGAAATGATTGATCACAACACTAGAAGAGTGTTTCTCTCATTTCTTATTATCATATTTCTTAAATTTGACCCTTGTTCCTGTTAGGATATTTAGACACTTAGGAGTTAGTTAATATCTACTTGGTATAATGTGTTGTTAGGTAAAAGTGTGTTTTTTAGTGTGCTTCTTTAGTATGCATTAGTATGCATTTGTAGTTAGAAAATCCAACGGTCACAATATGTTCCCTAGATAGAGTGATCTGATGGTTCATATTCTCATTGATCTTAATGACCATTGATCCATGGCTTAGCACCCGATTGGTCCATGATCTCTATTTAAAGAGAATGGAGGGTCATTTTTTGATGATCGATTGTGAGAAACTCTCTTCTAAAATCTCTCTGTAATATTTTTCTTTTACATTAATAAACTGCTCCAGGTGGCTGCGTTCGTTGGGGTCGTGGATGTTTCCCCGTAGGGGTTTTACCATGTCAAAACATCAATGTGTTGATCTTTGATCTAGTTGTGTGAGTGGTTACTGAAGGTGTTCATCCTTTGTTGGAATACATGTGTTGTTGAACATGGTATCATAGTCTGTTTGAAGACCCACTCATGTTGTAGATCGAGATCGTGAATCCAAGTTGCTTCATATTCATTTTTTTCCCATTTCCATACATTTCAGGGATGAGAGGATTGTTCCATTGCATCTAGACCACTCATTTCAGTCAAGAACGCTTTTCTTTTCACTCAATAAGGTTTTTGTTTGCCCAAGATATGACCATTTCAGCTAGATCTGGAGGTATAAAGGCTGGATATGCCCTTATTAATTTTTTGTAGAGTATTATTTTGGTTTTATATTGTTTGTTTTCGGTTTCTACTCTTCTAGATCTGTGTATGATCTTTGCCCTGTGCCCTGTGTGATCTTGGATTATCAGAAACAGATAGGAAAAGGTGTATTTTCCGGATAAGCTAACCGAGATTTAATCCTTCTTGTCATAGAGAAGCGAAAAAACTTTCTTGTGTGAAAATATTTTTTTTAGCATTCTCTCCAAGGTAGTGTTCAAAATCAACATCATCGTCATCATCAACAACAACAATAACAACAACAACAATCCTCTTGCTAAACAATACAATATGTTTTGTTAGCCCATTAGGTTAAAAGTTGCTTTATTAAGTAAGAGGTATTGAGTTCAAGTCTCTCTTTTTGTTACTTTTTTTTGAAAAAGTTCATGCTCCATTGTAAAGTGTATTTCACTTCAAGTATAAAAGTGAATCATTATGAGTAGCTTTAATGTTTTATTTTAGAGTTATTTGTTTTGCATGCAACTTTCTTTTACAAAATAACTTCATTGTACAAGTAATCTCGACTTCTTTTTATAAAAGTGGGTCACTTAATAAAGCAAATTACACTAGCACATGGTCCTTTTGTTACCATTTATGTCTTTTCTTTAAAAGGGCATAAATTTCACATCCGAAGTCCGTTTTCAGTGTCGTTAAAACTGCCTATTTTTTCGAGATCTTTCCATCCAGATCATCAATTTCAATTTTTAAATCAATATTATCTACATATTTAATATGGTTTCTTCCAGTAATCTTTTTCTTACCAACACCAACTACTTCCAATGGAAATCCCATATGGAGGATTTATTAAGAAGTAAAGGCTTGTATGGATTACCCTGGGAAAGGAAAAATAACTCACTAATGCTGATAAAAAATTCAAATGGGCTAATAGGAGCGATGAAGCATGTGGACTGATCAGAATGCCCATCTCTTTTGATTTAAGGTTCCAGCTTAAATAAATTAATGACCCCGATGAAGCTTGGGAAAATCTTGAATCTGTGTTTGGAAAACACAATATTATTCGAGCACATCAATTAGAAAATCAAATACCAACTTTAAGTCCAAATGATTTTTCTTGCATTGAAGACTATCTATCTAAGTTCAAAACACTCATAATTTTATGTGAAGAATGTGAGATAAAGCTGGAGGAAAAGTGTTGCATCTATATTATTCTTTCTAAGCTAGGTAGTGCATATTATGTGTTTGTATCTACCTTTTAAGCCATGAGAGAGGCTTTAGGGAAAGCTTATAAAAAACCCACTCTTGAGTCCTTTTGTAATGATTTTATTAGAGAGAAAGATAAGCTTGCACAACTTTGAGTGATCAACACTGCAGGTACCTCAAACAAAGCCTTAGTCACCCAATATAAATATAAACCCAAGAATCCCAAGAAGCAACATCCTCGCCACAACAAAAAGCAACATAAGGGTCTCAAACCCACTCAGAAAGTTTCAACTCCTAATGGTGACAAAAGAGCAAAATCTAGGAAGACTGAAAGACATTGCAACTTTTGTGATAAATATGGTCATGATGAGCCCAAATGTTTCAAGAAGATGGAAGCTTTAGAAGTAGTGATGGAGAAGCACAACATCAGTATTGATTCTACTACTTCTTCTTCTTCTCATGGACATGCACTTTCTTCTTCTAGTTTCTCTTTCAATACAACTTCTACTTCTTCTTCGTATGAGTGGCTTATTGATTCTGGAGCATCTTACCATATGGCTAAGGATAAAGACATATTTTCTGCTCTAAATGAATGTAACACCACGAAAATATTTGTTGGTGATGATAAATGTCTTCATGTTGTAGGATCTAGAACAATTCAAGTATATAATGATCATTTCAATGATGCATTATGTGTTCCAAGTATTTCTTATAACCTTCTATCATTATATCAAATCACTCATTCATGTGAAGGTAAAACCGTAGAGTTTTCACCTTATCAAGTTGTAATCAAGTATCTAAAAGATCCTAAGCATGTTCTTGCAACTGGAATTGTTAATGACATTACCAGGTTGTACAAGTTTGACAATTTTGGGCAAACTTGGGCAATTTTGGGCAAACTTTGGCATGAGCGGTTTGGTCATCTAAACTATCACTCATTGCATCAACTATGTAATCAACATATGGTGACTGGTCTTCCTCTTGTTTCATGCAAAGATGGTGTTTGTGTCAGTTGTGTTCTCGGAAAACATCATCAGGGCAATTTTGACAAACGTGTGTCTTGGCATGCCTCGGGCCCTTTGCATCTTGTTCACAATGACTTCTGTGGTCCACTTTCTTCTCCTTCTTTTTCTGGGTGCAATTTTTTTTTAACTTTCATTGATAACTTTTCCAGACATACTTGGGTTTACTTCTTAAAACTTAAGAGTGAAGTTTTTGACAAGTTTTTGGCCTACAATGCCCTTGTAGAAAAGCAATCTGGACATCAAATTCAAAGGTTAAGAACAAATAATGGAGGCGAATATGTGAACAATAATTTTACAAGTTACTGTACTACACAAGGCATCCAAATGAAACACACCGTTCCATATACACCACAAAAAAATGGTGTTGCTGAGAGAAAGAACCACACATTAAAAGAAATGGCTAATTGTATGATCCTATATAAGGGATTAAGTCTAAAGTATTGGGCGAAAGCCATCAACTGTGAAAATTACATAGTAAATCACACTCCCTCAAAGGCTCTTAAAAATATAACACTGGAAGAATCTTGGAATAAAATTAAACCAAATGTAAGTCACTTCCATGTATTTGGAAGTATAGAATGGGCTCACATTCTTGATGAGAAAAGGAACGCATTGCAACCTAAAAGTGAGAAGTGTATATTTGTTAGTTATTCTAAAGATGTCAAAGGTTATAGACTTCTTCAACCACATTGTAATGAAAATATTATTAGAAGAAATGTTAAATTTGATGAAAATGTCTTGGTCTGCGAGCCTAATTCGATGATTGTGCCTTCTTCATCCTACGAGTCATCTTCGACATTTATGCCTTCTTTTATTCATATTATCGTTTCTTCTTCAGATGATGACAGTGAGGGTAAAAATCCACCTCCACCTCCTCACCTTCCTCCAGATGAGTCCTTTGAACCTGAACCAACATCAGCTCCACCACTTCCTATATGGGTCCATTCAACACGAGAAGCAGTTGGTGATCTTGTCAGTGATCCTTCAGATCAATGACGGATACGTTCATAGTTCCAACAAGCCTCTTCTCTTTTGGCTCATGTTTCAAAGACTCATGATCTAGAGACATTTTGGAGAAGCTTCAGGTCATCCAGATTGGGATACAATAATGAATGAAGAGTATCATTCTTTAATGGAAAACAATAATTGGGATCTTGTACCTCTTCCAAAAGGAAGAAAACTTGTCAGATGTAAATGGGTCTATAGAACTAAGTATACATCAGATGGAAGTGTTGAAAGACACAAGGTTCGGTTATTTTCCAAATTATTTTCCCAAGTTGAAGGAATTGACTATAATGAAACCTTTGCCTCTGTAGCTAAAATAAATTCCATCTGCCTTGTTCTTGCCCTTGTTGCCTCACATAAATGGGAGGTCCATCAGATGGATGTTAAATATTCCTTCTTGCAAGGAGATTTGCAAGAAGAAATATACATGGAACAACCTCATGGATATGTCCAGAATGACTCTAGCCTTGTTTTCTCCCTTAAGAACTTTGTTTATGGTCTTAAGCAAGCTCCTCGAGATTGGTATGCGAAAATGAACATCTTTCTTCTTGACACCCGATTCTCTAGATTCCATTCTGATCCTAATGTTTACACCAAGAAAGTAGGAATCCATCTCATAATCCTTTTCATTTATGTTGATGACCTTATCCTTACTAGTAGTGACTCAAAAATTTTAAACCATGTGAAAACCAGCCTTAAGAATAAATTTTAAATGATAGACTTAGGATTTTTGTATTGTTTCCTTGGCCTCCAAGTTTTGCAAACCAATGAAGGAATTTTTCTTTCCCAATCTAAGTATGTTTGTGACCTTCTTCATCACTTTCACATGGAAGATTGTAAACCATCCCCTTGTCCCTTCCAGTCTGGAGTCAATTTTTCTACCACCTGTACTTTTCCCAAAGTTGATGCCACCTTGTACCTTTAGTTTTTTGGTAGCCTCTTATACTTGACTCATACCCATCCCAATATTTTCTTTGTTGTTGGTCTTGTTGCATGGTATATGAACACACCCCATGAAATCCATTGGAAAGAATATAAAAGGATACTTCGTTATGTCTATGGTATAGTTCAGTTCAGGATACATTACAGTTCAAGGGGGACTCCTTTATTGGTTGGTTTCACTGATTCAGATTGGGTCGCCAACCTTGATGATTGGAAGTCTACTGCAAGTTTTGTTTTCAACTTTGGTTTAGGATTCGTCACTTGGGCCTATAAGAAACAATAGGATATTTCACTTTCTTCAGCAGAAGAAGAGTACCGAGTAGAGATAAATGCAAGTAAGGAATCCTTGTGGCTTCGATAGATCCTTTCTGAGTTTGGATTCTAGAAGCAACATCCGACCAGCCTTTGGTGCGACAATCAGAGTGCCATCAAGCTCGTAAAATACCCACTTCAACATCAACACAAAAAACACATCCAACTACACATGCAGTTCATCAAAAAGATCATTCATGATAAAGTTATTGAAGTGCTCTTTTTCCCTACAGAATATTAAGTTGCAAAAATTTTCACAAAGTCTCTTACNCGTAAGCGAAGTTATCCAAACTTTTATTTATGTTAGGATTTCAGGAAGTTGTCATCAAGGGGGGATAGGCTCTAATGCCTCTTTCCTTCTCCTATTATGTCACTATTGTAAATCCTTCAATCCTATCCCAAGTTTTTCTTAAGGTGGGGGGTGCTGGGATATTTAGACACTTAGGAGTTAGTTAAGATCTACTTGTTCTAATGTGTCATTAGGTAAAAGTGTGTTTCTATAGCATGCATTAGTATGCATTTGTATTTAGGAAACAAGATGGTCACGATGTGTTCCCGACATTGAGTGATCTGATGGTTCATATTCTCCTCGATATTAACAGCCATTGATTTGTGGCTTAACAACCAATTGGTCCATGATCTCTATTTAAAGAGCATGGAGGATCATTTGTTTATGATCGATTATGAGAGAATATCTTGTAAAATCTCTATGTAATCTTTTTCTTTTGCATTAATAAAAAACTCCAAGTGGTCGTGTTGGCCGGGGTCGTGGATGTTTCCCCATATGAGTTTTGCCACATCAAAACATCGGTGTGTTGATATTTGATCTGGTTTTGTGAGTGGTTACTGAAGGTGTTCATCTTTTGTTGGAATACATGTGTTGTCAAATAGTTCTAGACAGGTCACAAGTGATATATCTAAAGGAGCTACTATGACGATTTTTATCGCTGTTGTTTTTATTATTATTATAAAGAGTATTATCCTTGTCTATTGTTTCTCCCTTGTTGTTCTTGTTTCAGGTAGGTCACATGTGATAACCCTGCGAGAGCTATAGTGACAGTTGTAGGAGGCAACATATTAGATGAGACATGGAGAAAACTATCCAAGTTGTCTATAGGACCGTATACATCCGTGTACTGAAGAAGAAGAAGAAGAAACTACTTTTGATAGATATAGAACATCTCATACGGAGACATATCATGAGGAGTAGAAGGCTCCAAAAATGACCAAACAAATCCCTTTGGTGCAAATAATCACTCTTTAGAACATCAAGAAGAGTTAGTAGAGCCAGAAGGGCCTACTCGGAATCAATGCAGTAACCAGAAAGAGACTAGCATGGGCCTGTCACACTTTGCAAGATGCAAAGACATATAACACTGACGAGACATGTCAGAGGGAGAAGATGTCTCCAAAAATTATATAGACTCATAGGGAGTCAAGATTCAAATGGGGCATGGAGACTTAGAGTAATCATGATCTCAGAAAGGATCAGATGAGAAAAAGAAACATCTTCCAGGAGTGATAGACAGATTCCATGAGTTGAGAAGACTAGATCATAGCTTCAAAGACCTCTAGGAGACATGAAATCTCCTGAGAAGATTCCCTTGTTTCAATGACATAGGAGGCAGCTAGTCAGAAGGACTGGGATGTGGATTTTTCCTTAAGACCTGAAGCGAAGTTAGTGATGACTTCCAAGATTGATCTAACATATCAAGCATGTTGAAAATAAAAGTATAGAGATGTACAAATCCTAATTTGTGTCTAGAGGATTCTGGCAGCAAGAGGGAGAAGACTATGATGAGACACTTGCTCCAGTAATCAAAGAAATAGTTCTAGTGTTCGTGAAGACAACTGAAACAACCATGATTTTGATATAGTATGAGATTCAGAGGGAGGACTCCCTGTATTTTAGATTGAGTTACCTCCATGAAAGAAGAAAATCTACCTTCGGTATCTGCCACTCTCAGTTTTTGATGAAGTTGTTGCCATGATGGAATAGAGGAGCTACTCTTAGAGTTAAACAACTATAGTGAGAATAGAGTAGTCATTCACAACTTCAGAAATAACAGTTGTAGGTGCAGAGTCTCAGTTCCAGAAGGAACACTTGTAGAAAAAGTAGAGGACATACTCTCAGGCAGTGAGACAAATAGTGCTTTGTAGAAAGCACATAGAACCAACACATGATTATGCAGTTTGAGTTGCAACTGAGAAAGTGTACCAGATTAGTACAATGTGACGTGAAAAGTTGGTTTCGAAGTACAAGATAGAAAAAATCATGTTTGCAGGTTGAATAAAGCTATGTACGGGTTGTAGCAAGCTTCGAGAGCTTGGTATGGCATAATTGACAGTTTCCCGACAAGCTTGGGATTTACCAAGAGTAAAGTTGATTCTAATGTTTACTTCAAGGTTATGGATGATGAGACAGTTGTATTTCTACCATATTTGGATGACTTATTCTTGAAAAGAGAATAAAATCTCATCATAGATTGCAAAAGGAACTTCGCTGCATAATTTGAGATGAAAGACCTAGGCCTGTAACATACCAGTTTTAACCCTTATGAATTATAATATATTATGTAATTGTGACTTAGGCTGGTGAGCTAGTAAAGTAAAAAAGGGGCCATAGTACCTAGGAAATATAATACTTCATATACATTAATAAAAATACATTGTTGGTTGCAAGACAGACAAGGACTAAAGAGATAGGGGGCCATGATTCCACAAGAGAGGGAGCTTGAGGGGAAAAGTCTTTTTATTATTATTTTATTTAACCAGAATTGATTTTATAGAGAAAAGGGGTTACATGAGATTCTTTGGGGATTCCATGTGGTTCTTGATTTCCATGTAATTATATAAACCCATATTTGGCTTGTTTGGGGGTTCATTTGTTCTTATTCATTCACTGTACACCCTTCTCACTCTTTCATCTTTAGGAGCCTCATTCTTGCCAAATTTGTGTGCTCTTGGTCTGAGCATGGATATGAATGGATGCATGAGGGTGGATTTGGGTGAAGTTGGGGGTCACTCTTCCCCTGGGTGGGTGCTCTTCCACTGGTTGGGTGCTCTTCCCCTTTCTCCCTTGTTCTTCTTCCTCTTCACTCACTATTACTAGTTCATGTGATTTTGGGATGAGGATGGAAACAAATGGTAGGAAGATGACAGCCATTGTTGAATGGTTGTAATATTTTACTGATCATTCCAGGAGGGAATGGATGCTTGTGTTCATGATCTTGATGGAAGTTTGGATAGAACTATCCACAACTGAGAATCCTTGGAGTTTCCAGTAGGGATATTTCCTTACTAGTAGCACTAGAACCCTGAGAGAAATGGAACAAACTCAGGGACTACATGGAAGAGAAAGGTGTTCATTTCTTTTGGTTGTGTAGGATGAGGGGGAAAGAGAGCTAGAAATTAGGATTTGTTGTGTGGTTGGGAAACCTGAGAGATAGTTAGCCAACTGTTTTGTGTTTTTAGATTTGGCCTAGGACCTGTCCTTGTGGATATATAGCCCTGGCTCAGGGGTGACCTATTGTTCAGATTAAAAGAATAAGAATATATATGGTTGGGAGGAACATCCTTGGTCTGCATCTAGTCGATGAACATTTATTTGCAAAGATAAGTGCTCTATGTGTTTTCTATGTAGTGTATATTTTCGCTGCGTATTTAATTATCTCTGAGATGTGTATTTATAATGTGCATGTTTGTTGGTTATTTGTTGTGCATGGCATGTTGTTTATCTCTTTTATGTTGTAGCATGAATCTTGTTTAATGCATGTGGTTCTTTCATGCTTGATTTCTGATTAAATGTTGCTAGAATTCGAGATCTGTCCAGAAGCGATTTTTTGGAGTAGTGTGGCCAGCCTGTGGGTGGTTGGGTATGTTACAAATTGGTATCAGAGATTTTGGTTGAAACACCGATCTGATATGGGCCAAGTCTGTTGGTGAGAGTCTCTTGGTTGAGATCGATCTATGACCTTGAAGTCAAAAATCTTAGGAGGAATGGCATTGAAAAGTTCACACAGAAGCCAGAGTGTCAGAGATCCTTAGTAAGGGATTGAAGGATCATGATCATCCCTTTCGAATTCAGGAATGATATCCACCATCGGATCAAGTTTAGTTTTCGATCATTGGATTTGTTTGAGAGAAGAAACATCCTTCATAGTCATCGGATATAGAGAAGGTACGAGGTCTTTAAGCATCAGACTCCTTCAGACTTCATTGCTTCAAAAAATGTTAAGTCTTTGATGAAAAGGAGGTAAAATCCCCAAAGCTCTGAAGTCCCATAGTGAATCTACGTTGTAGATCAGAGGGAGGAGTACTTGACCCTTGGGTTTTTCCAAGGAGAGATCTCAACCGTTGGATCAAGCACAAATCAAGAGGTGAGGCACAGGGGAGAAGATCAGTTCCCAGCCATCAGATCTGTGAACGAGCAAGCATGAGCCATAGATATCATGATAGTTTGGAGGTTCAACACTCTAGGAGAAGTGAGTCCTTAAGCTACCAGAAAGAAAATATCCCCAAGTCCTGAACTTCGGAGCAAACAATGACCGTTCGTGTTTTTGGACATGTGTCCGCAGATTAGCAAGTATTCGAGAATTCGACGTTCGGGAGATTTTTGGTGTAGAGTGGAGAAGTCTCCTAAAGCCCAAAGCATCAAAGCTCCATAGAATGCTTGTTCGAGAGTTTTGATGAAAGTTTTAGAAGAAACCTCTAAAGCCTGGAGTACCGAAGTCCCAGAGCATCAGAGTGACGTGGCATGATGAGGTCACCTAGGGTGACATGCACCCACTTATGTGTGCCACGTGTCAACTTGATTCATGCCTTTTACATAACTTATGTTCCAATTGAAACTCAACATGTGTCTCTTGTCAATTGGGCCACATTTCATCTCCATACTTTGACACGTAGCACCCCTGGTGCGTAGTGCTAAGAAGACCCCAACAATTTAGAAATTCAACATTAGGGATTTTTCAGGTGTAAAGTTGTAAATACCTTCGAAGTGAGAAGCTCTAGAGAGCTTCTCTGGGAGTTCGACATTCGGGAGAAATAAGCTGTTAAGTTAGTGGATCTCTTCAAGCCCAAATTTTCGAAGTAACGAAGTTCCAAAGCTCCAAGGAAAACTTCTTCGGAAGGTCGACGTTCAGAAGCTTTGTAATGTGTTGATGTGAAATCCTCCAAAGTCTGGAGTTCCAAAGTCATGAAGCGTTGGAGTGATGTATCCTACTTACATCACCTAGGGTGACATGAACACACTTAATGCTTTCCACATGTCATCGTATTCCATGCTTTTTGAAGACAATTCGTGCTAGTTATAACGTGACATGTGTCACTCATAGAATGGGCCACATGTCATCTTCGTATTTTTTTTTCCACGTAGCACACCCCCTCGATGAGTGGTTGTTAACAAGAGTCTAGGAGTTCACTAGTTCAACATTCAGAGGAAACATGGTATGATAAAGGTAGAACCTCTAAGCCTGAAGTTTTGAAATTTCGAAGTGTGTAAGGATCATCCATCTCAATGTTGGATTAAGTCGTGATCGTTGATCTCGTTGAAGCCTCCATATGGGATGAGACTATCCAGTTGACAAGAGATCAAATCTTGATCCTCTAATCTACTAGTAGATTTGTTGGAAGGGCCTCAACGAAGTTTAACTCCAGGAAAAATTGGAGATTTCAAGAGGGAGAATAGATGAAGGCCACAGTCTGGCGAAACTTGGTCCACGTGTCGGTCTCATGATAAGGTAAAGGGGTTGTTTAGAGGCGTGAAGGGCCTATAAGTGAATAATCCCTCATACATTATGTTCGAACAAGGTCCTGTGTAGAGAATAAGGAGAAAAGTGGTAGAGGAAGGCACTAAAGAATTGATAAGTCCATGGTTTCGAGGAGCCATGGTCACATGGAAATTGGATTGAAGGAAGTGCAAGTGCAAAATTTGGATTATATAACAGTTTAAAGGGGGATGTGGAATTTTTCGACAAAATCCTGTTACAAAACAAGAGAAAAAGGGTTGAAAGTGTTTTTTTTTAGGGATCCCTATCTTTCATCCACATGGCAGTTGGAAATATTTCCTCATGCCAAGTAACCATGTTCCAACATCTTCCTCCTTCTTATGTTATCCATCAAACGTAGGAGGCTTAATGTTGTTCATTTCTGCCTTTAGTTCATCCACTCTAGATATCATGTGCTTTCTAGTAGGAGATGGGCTTTAACTACTGTGTGTCCTTCTCTTGAAGTGACATTGGAAGTGATGATGGTGTCTACCAACACTCCTTGATCTTATTCCCTTAGAAGTCTGGTGACTCCCTATTTTGCTCAAGTCTCTCTCCTTGTCCAACTTCTTTTCTATTCTCTTCAGACTCTTCATCAACTTTAAGTTGAATTCCCCAAGTTGTTCCTTAGATTTCATGAGCTTTCTTCTATCTGCTTGGTGAGTTTGGGTATCTTTCTACAATATTTCAATGATTTTCATCATATGCCCTTCCTTATCTATCTCTTCTCCATGCCGATTGGAGTTCGACCCTTCAACACCCAAATGAACATCCATCCCTTTAGCTTCATTCTCTTAACTGGAAGCATTATGTGCCTCCTCCATTTCTTTGCACTCAGTGTCAACTCTATTCGGTTCTGGCAGTGATGATTTTAGGGGCTAAATTTAGCTCATGGGCTAATTTTCCATGGTTTTTCCAAAAATAAGATTCTCTATTTTAAAAATTATTCGCCCAAATTCGATAGGATAAAATTATTTTACCTTAAAAATCGCCAAAAATTTATAAAAACTATATAAAATCCTTAGAAATTTGAATATTTTTACAAAAATATCACCAATCATTTATAGTTGGCATATGAAGGATTAGTAAGATTCGCCAAGGTTTCTAAATTTTAAAATAAATTTCCATCCTTAAAATCATCCCTTCCTGGCACTCGTTAAACTTCTACAAACACAATGTATAGACAACCAAAATTTGTCAGGCCATCATTCCTTAACAAATCCCGCAACATTCATAAGAAAATATGATCCAAGAAAATGTTCAGATTTCATGAATTTTTCAAGCTTTGCTCGGCTCTGTAACAATTTCAGGGCTCAACCCTTTTCTCTTAGCCCCAACCCCTGCGACCATGGGTTGTGACCAAGCACTAGATCTATAGGCATTTAATCAGGACTTCGAGTTCTGAAATATTCATAATACATCACAACAGACTCTCAGAGTTATGAATTAATGAACTCGCGAAGTAGGGTGGATCAACGGTCCACGTCTACCCAACATCTAACGTCTGACACTCACTGTGGAACCTCAAGCGTCTGAGTTTCAGGACTTCGGGACTTTGGAGGATCTTGCATCCGCACATCTGAATTATTAATCTTCGAACACTCCCATGTCACCTTAGGTGACGTTATTATGTTACATCACTTAATGTTTTCCCAATTGCGAGGGCATGCAACGGTGGTTTGGAGTAACCCACCTTTCATCCTGCAATTCTTCTGACGCTGACATGTAATCCCTCGATGAAACTGCGATTTGGATTGTGGGTCGCCTTGGAGAATTATATTCTATGCGACTTGGGTCCCCCCAATGCCTTCTGGCCATTGATCTTGATGTATCATGATCAATGCCATTGTGGGTCCTCCAACCTTTAACTATGTTACGTAACCTTGGGCCCCACTAACCCTGCTCACACAAGATGCCACATGGCAGAATATTAGCGACTGATATGTGGCCCATTCAGATGGGTGACACTCGTCATGTTCGAAATACCATTTCAATCTTCCACGGGTTCCAAACCCACTGACACATGGCACACATCTCATGTGTCCATGTCACCTCCAGGTGACATCATCATGACTGACAACTTCGGCTCTTCGGGCTTCAAGAGTTTCAACTCCTCTACACTCGTTTTTTCTTGGAGCACTTTCTCCCAGAGTTCACGATCTACCAACACGTGTCCTCCTTCACGATCAATAGTTATGAGCAACTTCGGCACTTCGACACTTCGAGCTTCAGAAGTTTCAAACTCACAACACTTGCCTCCTCTTGAGGTACTTCCACCCAAAGTACATGATCTCTTGACATGTGTCCTTTACAACGGATGATTGTGATCTACTTCGACCTTTGGGACTTTGGGAGTTTGTCACACTCCACACCTGAAATCCTCTAAAGTGACTTTCCTTTTCCTTCCTGGAGACAGATCTAATAGTCAGGCTCTTTTCCTACGATCTATGATGTAGATCTCTTTCAGAAGTTTGTGCCTCAGCACATTCCACTTCTCCCGATTGCCGAACTCCGAAAGGCTTCCAGGATAACCTTCCTGCACCTTCTCTGGATCTAATGGTCGTAAAGGTTTTTCCTCTCCTTCCGAACAGATCCTACAGCTCCAGCACCCTAAGTGTTGAGCGCTCTCTCTCTATGGTCAAATGCCACACCGACTATGGTTTTATTCTACTGCTACTCCTCTTGATCTTCATAAGATGGCCAAGTAACCCCTTGACACTTAGAAACATTCTAAGGTTTTAAAATGGTTCCATCCGAACACCATTTCCCCTCGAAACCTTGGATCCAAAGACCACTTATCCGACCCATCCAGGCCCAGCGTTGAAACCATGACTCTAATACCATATTGTAATGTCCCCGACCATCAACCCCCACTGTTGAGCAACACTAC
>JASDQU010235534.1:0-12488 GCA_032191745.1 Picea mariana | reverse complement strand
CTATCCCTCTTTCCCTTCCTCCTTCTATACCCCTATTTTCTCCCCCCACCCCCCTCTTTCTCTTGCCCTCTCACTCTCTACCTCTACCTTCTCTCCATTCCTCTCTCTCTCTCTCTCTCTCTCCTCCACTCTCCCCATATATCTCTCTTTACATGTATCTACCTCTCGCTCTCTCCTCCACTCTCCCCCTATATCTATCTGTACTTGTATCTACCTCCCTCTCTCTCCTTGTCTCCATACCTCTCTATTTTTGTAACTCTATCTCTCCCCCATTCCCCCATCTCTCTCTCTCTCTCTCTCTCTCTCTCTCTCTCTCTCTCTCTCTCCTTCTTTATTCCCCCCCTCTCTCTTTTGCTCTTTCTCCCCCTCTTGAGCGAGAGATTGCCAAAGGGGGGGAGAGAGTGATATAGATGGATAGGGAGTGTGGGAGAGAGGGGTAGATGAGAGAAAAAGAGAGAGTGAGGGAGGGAGGTAGGGAGAGAGGAATAGGGGGCTAGAGAGAGAAAGAGGGAAGGAAGGAGAGGGAGAGTGGGACAGGGGCNCTCTCTCTCTCTCCCCCCCACCCCTCTCTCTGTCTCCCCCCCACTATTTCCCACACTCTCTCTTGTGCTCTATCTTCCCATCTTAAGAGACAAGTTGAAAGAGGGGGAGAGAGAGTGGTATAGGGTCCTAGGGAGTGTAGGAGATGGGGTTAGACGAGAGAAATACACAGAGGGAGGGAGGAAGGGAGGTAGAGAGAGACAGAGTTGAGGCTTATTATCTTAATTTATTTATTTTTCAGCGTGTTGAGTTCTTATTCTGAGTTTTTATGCTATTTTGATATTTGGTTCTTAACATTTGGTATTAGAGCTAGACAATCCTTGCAACCAAATTCTTCAAAAAAAGTATTCTTGGAATTTGCGCTAAAACCTTTTTTCTGGAACGTTTCAAGATATGGAATTTTTATGGTCTATAGGAGACATATAGAGCTAGCATGGGTCAAAAGTTTATATCATGGTTCATTATATTTTTGGAGATGCATTCTGTTCAAGTTAGGGTTTTTTACTAGTCATGAAACTAGTCTGAAACAAGTCTTCTTGTAATTTTTGCTCCCAATTTGTTTCGGCTTGGTTTCAGGTTCTGAAATATTTACTGTACGGAGGAGGAAAAGTGAAGTGTCTTTTGTACAACTTTCATTCGTTTATTCATTGTACTATGAAATTTATTCCCTGAGGAAATTAACATTTTGGGTGGTCCATATTTTAGGCTAAAACATGTTTTCTTGGGAAAACTGTTATATATGAAGCTACAGACCTAAAAAATGTATGAGACCTATTGCATTGGTTAGGGTATGGACCAAAGTTTTAGTGTTACAAATTTGTATTTTTGAAATGAAGAAAATTACACGTGGCAATCCATACAAGTTTGCTCTCCTGAAAGGGAAAAAAATCAACACATCTTGGGAAAGTTATCATAAAATTCTATTGGAGAATCCAGTATTGGTCTAACCTATGGGGTTTGAAAGAAGACAAACCATGATACCTCAGGTAGAAATTTTAGACTTATAAGGGTTTAAATGGAAGAGGTATAATAGAAGAAAGGTCATTTAGCATAACGGTCTCCAAATCATGGTTTTAAAAGGTGCGTTTGTTTTTAGAAATTTGCATATCTTTTGACTAGAAGATCCAATTGGGGTGATTCAAAAGGTGGAATAAAGTGGGATAAAATGAGTATCACACAAAATTTGGATAATCTTAGGGTTTTGTAGGTACATATGTATTCCAATGTCTTTAAATGTAGGAGTTGTCATTACTTGTCAACCCTACAACTCGGGCATTGTGTGGTTCTTCCATGTACCTAGTGTATATAGAAATGCCCCTTTTGAATGGTTGTACAATAGACAATACTTCTACAGATTTGAGCTCCCATGTACCTTGCGTATATCGGAAGACCCCCTAGAATCCTGAGACCAACTGAGTAAACCATTTGGTCATATTGCTTCTATAGTACACCAAGAACAACACTTGGGGAGATCAATATCTAGTACCTGGGTAGTTAGATAGTATGATTAAGGGCATTGTCAAGCCTCCCTAGTTACTTCCCTGAGATATTGGGTCAAGTACTATTGTTGGACCCCACACATATATTAGAGAGTTATAGAACTTGGAACTCCCTTTTCTGTGAGGACATTTGCCTAAGCCAATTAGAAATTCCTACCTTCCAGTGATATTTGGCCAACATGCCACCAAAAAAGGGGACTTGTACACCAAATAAACCCTCAGACATTCCAATTTGGACTCTTGATTAAGGTGAAGAAATTTGCAAGGACATAGATGATTTACAAAAGAAGTAAGTAACAAAATATTAACTACAAAGGATGATGGATTCAAGTGAATCTAATATTTAAGTGATAATGGATACTAAGATCGACGGTTTAAAAGGGGAGATCATGGAAGGATTAAAAAAGTTGCTAATAGGGAGGCCACTTGAAAGTGACAATGTATCCCGTGAAATTCATTATGAGGAAAAAAGGAAGATGAATCAAGACTGGAGAAACTCCAACTTTGGGTTGAATACCAACCACTTTCCTAATATCAGTCTGAGGAAGTTTTATGGAAAGTATCCAATCACATGGATACTCCATATGGAGAATTTATTCGATCTACATGATGTGCCACACACACAAAAGGTAAGAATTATGTCATTATATTTAGAACCCAATCAATTGGTGTCGTATCGATGGATTTTTTCTCGCAAATCACTTTTCCCTTGGAAACTTTTCATGGAATAAATGATAACACACTATGAGGATACAAGTATCAATACCTTCTTCAACCAATTGATAAATCTCAAGCAAAAGGGTTCAGTTGTGGAGAATATTGAGAAATTACAAAGATTGAATATAAAGGTAACGAATATTCCATATGACAACTTGATTGATGTATTCATAGGAACTTTAAAGGATAACATTGAACATGAGGTTCTCCTTTGGGAACCCAAATCATTGGACAATGCATTCAGGGTGGCAAGAAATGTTGAAAGTAAAAATATGGCTATGGCTACTAGAAGGACCACTCCTAACATCTATCGAGAGAATAATGTTCCTTATTATAAAATAGCTCAACCTACAAGGTTGACACCTCAACAATTGGAGGAAAGAAAAGAAAAATATTTATTCTTTAATTATGACAACAAGTACAGTAAGGGACATAAGTGTGGTGAGAAGAAATTAATCTACATAGATTGTGAAGAGGAAGAAGAACAATAAAACGAATAAAAACCATCTCAAGATGAAAAAGTAGAAGAGATTTCAATTGAAGAGTTGACTCCACCATATCATGTAATGCATTGGCTAGAACTAATACTCCTCAAATCCTCAAGATCTAAGGATTTATCAATAAGAAAAAGGTAATAGTCATAATTGGTTCTTGTAGTTATCATAATTTCATTCACTATAAATGAGCCAATGCTCTCAATTACTTTATATATCCAACGCTAAAGTTTCAAGTAGTGACTGCAAATGGATGAACTATCAATTTCTTAGGAAAATGCTATAAGATCAATATTACTATGGGGGAATATGAAATAAATAGTCAAATTGTTTCTATACCCATGGGTGTTTTTGATGTCATACTAGGAGTCCAATGGTTACAATCATTAGGAAGAGTAGATTTTAATTTTCAATAACTTTTCATGAAATTTTCATTGGAAGGAAAGGAAATTGAGTTAAGGGGTATCACATGGAAACCTAGTAAGGTGAAAATCTCTAATGGTATGAAACAATTATTGAAAAAGGGGCATCTGGGTGTAATTGTACAACTATTCTCACTATATGTTCAAGAATCTAAGCCATTTATTCACCTATATCTCCAAGGGATCAATGGTAATCATTCCAAACAATTTTAAGATATCCCCATAGGTCTTCCACCCACTCGCAATCATGATCATGTTATTAACCTAATTCTTGGGAGTGTTCCTCCTAACATCATGCCTTACAGATACCCTTATGCCCAGAAGAGTGAAATTGAGCGTATGTTTGAAGAAATGTTAGAGGATGAAATTATTAGACCTAACCAAAGTTATTACTACGCACCGTTGGTAATGGTACTCAAGAAAGAAGGCCCATGGCATATGTTTCTAGATTATAGAGAGCTCAACACGATCACCATTAAAGATAAGTTTCCCATTACAATCATTGATGAATTTTTATATGAACTACATGGAGCAATCTACTTCACAAAGTTGGATGTTCGTTCAGGGTATCATCAAATTAGAATGAAGGAAGAAAATATCCCAAAATCGACATTCCAAACTCATGAAGGCCATTATGAATTTTTTGTCACGCCTTTTGACCTTACAAATGCACCTTTCGCATTCCAAGGTTTGATAAATTGTATTTTTCAATCCCTTACTTTGAAATTTTTTGTTAGTATTTTTTTATGATATACTAATATATATCAAGTCTTGGGAAGATCATGTTCAACACGTTGACAGGGTGTTGCAACTACTAAAGGAGAAACAACTATATGCAAAACCATCCAAATGTTTCTTTGGGGTGAAGGAGGTAGAGTATTTGGGTCATATTGTATCTCATGAAGGTGTCAAGGTAGAACCTAACAAGGTTAAGGCCATGATGGACTAGACAATTCCCAAAACATTGAAGAATATTAAAGGATTTTTGGGTTTGATAGGTTACTACCACAAGTTTGTTTAGAAGTATGGAAAAATAATGGCACATTTAATGACATTAACTAAGAAGGATGCATTTTCATGGACTCTAGAGGAAACTCAATATTTTGAACAAATTAAAGAGGAAATGTGCAAAGCTCCTGTGTTGACCACACCAGACTTAAAAAAAACCTTTATTATGGAATGTGATGCCTCAGGAAATCACATTGGTGTTGTTCTAATGAAAGAAGGAAGGCCCTGTGACTTTGAAAGTTGGCCATTGAAGGGAAAGGACTTACACAAACCCATTTATGATAAGGAAATGATGGCAATACTACATGCATTGAAGCAATGGGGAACTTAACTAATAGGTAGGCACTTCAAGGTCAAAGAAGATCATGACAATCTTAAATAATTCTTGGAACAAAGGATATCTTCAAAAGAACAACAAAAATGGGTGACCAAGATGTTAAGTTATGATTTTGAAATCATATACAAAAAAGGGAAGAAAAATTTTGTGGCGGATTCAATATCAAGAAAGGATGAAGATGTTGAGGCATTTCTTTATTCTATTTTGATCATCCAACCTGATTGGATAACAAATTCAAGGGAGGAATGGGAGAAGGAAGAAAAAGTGTGGACTCTCATTCAAAGGTTGCACCATGATTCTAGTGAATTAGATACATTTACATGGAAACATGATTTACTATGGTACAAATATCACTTATATTTATGCATTAACGCCCAGCTCAATCAAAAGGTACTTTCAGAATCACACACCTCTCTGGTAGGAGGGCACTTAGGATTTTTGAAAACTGATGTTCAAAGTTTTGTGGAAGAATATTTGGTTTTCAAACAAAATAAGGTGGAAATAATTTAGACTCCAGTTGTTTTACAACCATTATCCATCCCAAGTCAGCGTTGGGAGGAGATTTCCACAGATTTCATCATAGGGCTACCAAAGTATGAAGGAAATAGTGTCATCATGGTGATTATTGATGGACTGACCAAGTACACACACTTTTGTACACTCTCTCATCCTTTCAAAGCCATTATAGTTTCCACCTCATTCATGGAGATAATTCAAAATATACATGGAATCCCAAAGATTATTGTAAGTGACAAAGATCCCATCTTCACTAAACATTTTTGGATAGAATTATTTTCTTGTTTGGGTACTCAATTGGCTCATATCTCATATTACCATCCTCAATCTTATGGGAAAATTCATATAGTGAACAAATGTATATAAGGCTACGTTTGTTGCTTTGTATGTGATAAAAAAATGCAATGGTTCAAGTGGTTACCCTTGAAAAATAGTGGTATAACACTTCCTTTCATATTTCAACAAAAATGACACCATTTATGGTGCTCCATAGATATCACCCATTGTCCATCACTTATTCTCTAAAATAAAAATATAAGGTTCAAGTAGTGAAAGATCACATCGATAATCGACAAGAATTTCTCCAACTCTTAAAGGACAGCCTGACCATGGCACAAAACCGCATGAAACAACAAGCAGATAAAAATCATAGTGAAAGAAGTTTTGAAGTAGGAGATTGGGTATTTTTAAGACTCAACCATACAAACAAATGTCCCTCAAGCAAGCTAAGAATTATAATAACTTATCACCAAAGTACTATTTCCCTTATAAGGTGTTGGATAATATTGGTACTATGGCATACAAATTGGAGATGCTTGCATCTTCGTGAGCACACCTAGTTTTCCATGCTTCATGCTTAAACAAGGTAAAAGGTGTCAAGATCCTAGTTCAAACTATATTTATAGAACATGACAAGGAAAGGAAAATCATATTGGATCCTGAAGCTATCACTAAAACAAGAATTCACCAACTAAGGAATAGATCCATTTCAGAGTATCTCATTAAGTGGAATAAACTACATGCTGAATATTCCACTTGGGGAGATGAGTTGTTTAACAAAAGCATCCATAATTACTCAAGTGTTGCAGAAAACAATGGTTTGAAGGGGAGGGGCATGTTAATCCCTAAATAGTGTCACATTACCCCTTAATTGGGGAACATTACATTAATATTTCTATTTTATTTTTTTCGGCTTGCGTCCATTAGTTGTAATTGTACCTCCTAGTCTCCTATATATACAAAGAAGACCTTTTCATTTTGAATCATCTTGTAATTTTGAATTCATATGATGTGTAAGGAGGTTTCCCCCTCAAAGAGGCTTATTATCTAAATTTCTCTCTTTGTCAAGGCATTGAGTTCTTATTGTGAGGTTTTTATGCTATTTTGATATTTGGTTCTTAATAGAATCCCTCTAAGTTTGGGCTCCCTTTAAGTCTACACAACCTTTAGACTTGTTAGGGACCTAATCTCCCTAACCCCTCACGTAGGTAGAGGAATATATTTTCCATGTAATAAAGGTTGATATTAATAAGGCCTTGTAGTAAGGAAAATAAGTGAAATGTAAGAATACCTAATAGAGGCTTCTTCTTCTAGAAGGATATTCCTCTAGATGTATCTTTTGGCAAGATATTTTTGGTATAAATAATATTCGAGGGTTTGAGAAGTTTGTGCTGATAATTGTTGTACTAGAGCATTTCTCTACTGGAGGTTGTCCCATTGAAGATACAGGTGAACATTCTTTCCTATAACTAAAGGCATTATTTTTGTGTTGTGGTTTCACATATTGTGTTTTTACACTATTATTCTCTATAGTATTCATGTTTTTGTTTATTATAATAGTTTTGGTAACTTACAAGTGGTATGAGAAAGCACTTTCGTTGGCATGAAATTGTGGGTGATTTTTTCTAGGGTAGAGACGTATTGTGACATCTTAAATCTACAAAGACTTGTCATTCAATGCATAAATCCATGATAGGGGAAGCATACATGTATGATATACAAGTGGCACTTGAGTGCGCATTGTTGGCCACCCTTGTAACCCCTGTTGGTACCCCTTCTAATGGTAGTGCATCAGACAACACTTGTATATGGAAATGCGTAGATATTCTATAGCCCTCCGTAGATAAATGAATCATCCACCTCATTGGTATAGTTCCACTGATAAAAACTCTCATGAAGATACTCTCTAGTAGCTACGTAATTGGGTAGTAAGGCTAAGGGTACAATCTACCCTCCTTAGTTGGTTCCTTGAGATATTGGGTCGAGTATTATTTTTCAACCCCACATGTATGTTAGAGAGATATAGCATAGGGAAAATCCTTCTCTATAAAAACCCTAAAAAACCCTAACCCCTCGGACACAAACTGCACAAAAAGGGAATAAACAATATTTTTCTTGTTCATAATTTGGTATTTTTGACACTTCTTTTTCCCTATTAAGAATTTGGGCATTCTAACACTGTAGTACTATTCATATCAAAGTATAACTCCACAAGAATTAAAAAAAATAGTATAGTGGTCCAGCCAACACACTTATTTGGGACCTATCACATTGGATTCCTCTCTTCGCCCTATTTATTATGGTACCTACCATTTTTAATAAAAAACAATTAGTGGACCTGACCACTTTCCCAACAGCCTTATGTGGATCCTATGACATCTGATTCCCATTTTCTCCTTGATAAACGTGGTACCTATGACTTGTCACCATTATTCTCAGTGGTCCCACCCACTGTGACAGAATATTTCCAATGTGGAAAAGTGAAACTTCCCTTGCATTACCATATCACTATACCAAGACAAAAACACTACAAATGGACACTAACATCCCTTTAAAATCATTTTAACCAATCATAAAGAGAGAGGGAGAAAGGTCATGATGTACCTTTTTATGAAGTTTTTCCTTGTTGCTTCCAATCTGTGAGATTTATATTCAAACCCCCGTAACACAACTTGATAACTACAATGGGAAGCGAAGATAAATGACTATTTCTTACTCTAGTTGATTAGGTAAAACAAATTCATCTATGAAGATTAAAGAAACTATATAAAAGAATATTCAAGAATACACGAGATTGAAGGAAGTAGGAAAAGTATATTCAATGAGAACCAAAAATATAATACTTAAAGACCATGATTGATGATGTAGCATCCCCTCCAAGCTCTTCTCATCCATCCCTTGCATATACCAAGATCAAAGTGATGATACTCTGACGAATTATCTCCCCCTTCACCTTCAAAATACCTTCATCATATATGCTTTAGAGGCACAACCACCTTGAGAAAATGAAGGATATGGTTGAGGATATGGATCCTTAAGGTTTGCAACAAATGCTAAGGGGAAGCCATAGCATGTGGGTATAACATAACCAACCCCATCCTGAGAGTGTTAGCCCATAGAATAAGGTGGAGGATCCTCGTTTCCCTCTTGTCCTATCAATTCACTTGTACACCACTCCCAGCCATCCTTGACCAATCACCTCCCCAAACTCATAATGCTTCTCCACATGACCATCTTCATCATCATCCTATCTACTCCAACAATAACCCAAGGATTTTATCACATGCAACACGGTTTCAACATCCTTGAAATGATTAAGAATAAAAATTTAACACCACGGTTCATTGACAAAAGCAGTTCTAAAGACAAGATTATTTTTTTTTTATCAAAGCTAATCTCAAACCCATGAGTGGATAAAGAGAACTAGGCAATATCAATGACACATGATATATGTAGCTACTTTGTTGTGCCTAGAAGAAGAACTACTCAAATGAGAGTGGAAGTGGGATGGGATTGTGAGGAAACAAGTTAGCCAACGATATCTAGTTATATCATCTCTTACAATTATCGTGATCAAACTGTCCTTATAAAACTAATATTTGAGGAGACTAGAAGGAATGGTTGTTTTTAGTATCGAGTGATATCATCTCTTACAATTACCAGGATCAAACAGTCCTTATAAAACTACTATTTGAGCGAACGGGGAGGAGTGGTTTTTTTATTCAAGACACCCAACAATTGTTTCAAGACCTTCACACCCATGTTACGGTAAACTTAATACCATGGCATACCATGGAATACCCAGATTTTATGTTAAAAGATAATTTCGGATAATATATGATTAGAGGGAAATGCATAATAAGAATAAATTCAATAGATCTTATTTAACATGTTTTTAAATAGATTGTAATTTAATTCAATTTGAAATATAAATACAAAGAAATATAATTTTAATCGTTCTTGAGATATAATAAAAAAATTATAAATATGATATTTATAATATTTTTATTTATGCATAAAACAATGATTTTTGGGCTAATAAGATATTAATATATATTATTTTAAATTATTTCATATCAAATTAAATTTAATACAAATTGTCACATGTAAAGTGTAATTTTCATGATACATCAAAATGAAAACCTCTCATTTGTGAGAATTAAATTTATATGGGGAGAATACCAATATTTCCTTCCAACGACTTGAGTTAAACTCAATTCACACATACCCAGTATTTTTACTTTTAGAAAAATATTTTACTTAAGATCAACATTGAAATATTTTGTATATGGGAGACATTGAAACACTTTCCTTTTATTAATATTTTTTTTAAATACCACTTGTCAACTCCATGTTGATCATCGGATTTTAGAAAGTGTCATTAAGTACAATAAATTGTAAATCACTATTTTGTTATTAATATTTTTTAAAATACCACTTGTCAACTCCATGTTGATCATTGGATTGTAGAAAATGCCATTAAGTACAATAAATTGTAAATATTGGTTGCAAGTGCACAGTGAAAGCACAAATTGCCACATAGTTCCTTGTACTCATCATTTGTTTAGTAAATGGGATGTTGACATTAATGATGTCCCAAAAGGTACTCTTACTTTTATTTGAAGTTACAGGTGATGAAAATCATAATGAGAAGGGATATTTAAATTAACATCTTCAGTATATGGAGATTTAACTCTTATTACCATTCTCACTGATGGATCATATACATATTGAGGTGTTGTGTTAGTTTTGCTCCCTATATATTAAGGTATTGTGTTATTTTTAATCCCTACTCTCTTAGGAGGTACAATTATTTTTAGCCTCTCATAAGGTGGATTTGTAGAAGCACATGGAATCATTACTGAGGATTTTCATAAATTAGTTTTCTCATTTGTATATGGGTATGTGCAAGCTAATGATGGTCTTTCAATATGCCTTAGTTGTTGAGATTTGGGTACCTTAGAAAGTGCTCCCATTGTGTTTGTGAGTCTCTAAGCACAAAGGGGGAGACTGTTACTTTTGTACTTTAGCTTTATGTTCTAATTTCACTTTGACTTAGGAGATTTAAGTCAAAAGTGAATTTTTGTCATTTCAGACAAAAGTGACATTTAATTCACTTTGTGGGTGAATTAAAGGAAATGAGGAAAACTAAGGAAATTTAAGAAAGTGGGTTTTCTAAGTGAGAATTTTGAGATTAAATCTCACCCATTGATTAGAAATAGCTAGATTGAATCTAGGCCATTGGTGTTTTAGGTTTGGACAAGAAGAGGCTAAAGGAGGGAAAAGGGTAAGGAAGAGGCTCACTTTTCACTTGAGAAAGTTGAGCAAGGAGAGGAGGAGAAGAAAAACACTTGGGCACATTTCTTGAGGAGAGGAGGGCACATGAGGTCAAGGGTTTGAGGATAATCCATTGAGAGGGTTATAGATTCCTTGAAGAGATTTCATGGAGGTTGGGTGCTAGCTCATAGAAGGGCACATTCTTAAACAAGGGGATGCACAATCTTGTGGAAGGGCGCATCTAAAGAGAAGAGGTGCATCAAGCTTAGGAGACGGTGAATCCTCGAGGAGGAGGCTTAATTACTTGGATTAGGGACACTATAGAGAATGAAATCACAAGGGTAAGTATAGGGAACATACTTGTGTGGATAATTTTCTAGAGGAGGGGTGCACTAGAGCTTAGTGTGCACTAAGCCAATGAGGGAGGAACACTTGTGTAGAGGGTGCAAATGCCAAGGAAAAGGGAATACAAATGCAAGCTTCAAGTCAAAGGAAAAGGCAAGGCAAGAGACAAGGAAGAGGGATAAAGGCTTAGCAAGATAATAAGGGCACACCAAGGAAAAGGAAACCTTTGTTTAAGGGCTAGAAGGAAAATCTCCAAGGGACTCCAAAGCATCCAATTTTAGTTTCTATTGTACCAGGTTCACTTGTATATGTTTTCCTTGTTGTAATTTTTTCTTTGAGATCATCTATATACATCTATATCCAAATTGGTTTTACCTGAGGGGGTTTTTATCCAGGTTCATGTTGACCAAAAGTACTTGTGTATTTAAATCAGTAGTAGGAGATTGTTAAAATATTATAGAAGTGTTATATGTTTTGCGGTTTTCATTTTCTAACTTTGTGTTACTAAAACCACTTGCAAGGGCACCTTAAAAGAGCATATATCCATTAGTTGAGGGTTGATTTCTTGGTAGATTTGAAAATACTTGTTTGTTGTCCTTAAAAAATAGCAAGGAAATATTTGGTTGATGAAACTTAGATCTCAACAAGAGGTCAAAGACATACCTATTTTGAATACCTCATAGTTCCTCAAAAATCAACATGGTATTAGAGCCTTGGTGGCTAAGAGTTTGTTGATTTGTAGAGCATACAATGGGTTGTTTGCGTGACTATTCTGGATAGTGTTTAACAACCTCTTTTCACACTTATGTTGATACGAGTGAGGCTATACTCTTTTGCAGTGTTTAGCATCAGTTTGAGTTTCAGTGGAAAACCATGTCAGTGTCTGAGATGAGGGAAGAGGATAGGCTAGTTGGGGCCTGGAGCTAGCAACTAATCCCCTTCGAATACCAGGATTAAATTCTTCTTAGAGGATATTGAACTATGTGATATATTTCAAGATCCAGTGTTTCTTACTCATGTTACTTCTCCCTTGATGGTAGAATAATTTATGAAG
>JASDQU010235533.1:2829-15155 GCA_032191745.1 Picea mariana | reverse complement strand
ATCACGAGCCAGCCTTAACATATCTGTGAAAACACTTGTGGGTAACACTGTCAGCTCTGGTCACCACGCCAAGGCAGTGTCCTCTGGTTAGCCCTTGAATAAAAGGAAAAAGAAGAAGAAAAAGCAAATAAAGAAAAGAATAAAGGTAAGAAAGGGCTTGGAAAAAATTGCATCCATGATAGGTACAACTCACCTTCTACAAAAGGCACCCACAGGTAATATCATGCATCCCTAGCTCTCACTCTACCCGTATGTTTGGACATCCCTTAAACCACTTCACCTCGTTTACATGGCTTGGATGAAACCCCTTGGAAACTCTCCTTTCCTTATGGATACTAGCCCAATAGGGTATCTTGTCCTTATCTTCGATCTTGTATTGTGGATTTTTGTAATGCCTTTGAGTTGTTGAACAATGTATCAAGGTTTTTATGCATATGTTTGATAAATATTAATGATGAAATGTGNATAAAGGGCTTGGAAAAAATTGCATCCATGATAGGTACAACTCACCTTCTACAAAAGGCACCCACAGGTAATATCATGCATCCCTGGCTCTCACTCTACTCGTATGTCTAGACATCCCTTAAACCACTTCACCTCGTTTACATGGCTTGGATGAAACCCCTTGGAAACTCTCCTTTCCTTATGGATACTAGCCCAATAGGGTATCTTGTCCTTATCTTCGATCTTGTATTGTGGATTTTTGTAATTTCTTTGAGTTGTTGAACGATGTATCAAGGTTTTTATGCATATGTTTGATAAATATTAATGATGAAATGTGATTGACATTGTTATGATCCCTGTGACTAATGATCCCATGGAGGGCATAGTTTTTGATTTGCAGGACCATGCCCGATGGACAGGTACCACTTGGATCGGTACACATGGGGAGATGATTAGTTCGGACCTCCATGGGGATGAAGAGCCCATCAGATGGTTGCTGAGACCACGTCAGAGGGGCAGAGACAGGACAATGTTTGACTGTGGTTTTGCACATAAGAAGAAGAGGACGTTTCACAAGAGGCACTTTGGCAGAGCCTGGACTAGGGGGAATGACCCCTTTTCAATGGAACGTTTACCTTGGAAGGCTCAGAGCGTCCCCATCCTTGCCATGACATCATACAGCTTCATGGTCATTCTTGGAGGCAGACTGGGCAACAGTGGCACGTGTGGCATGTTGGACAAGCCCCTGGGGGGCTAACGTTTTTCTCTTGGATGTCTCATTTTCCCTAAAAGGGACTAGCGCCTCCCTTAAAGGGGCTTTTACCTTTATTACAGCTCAGTTAGGGTTTTGATTTGACATTTTAATGTAAAAATAGTATGATTTTGTTTTACAGCCTTGTCGGCTAATTTTTATGACCTAAAATTAATTAAAGGTCATTGATACAGTATATATTGAGGAGTTTTATCCTCATTTTGACAGAACACACAACTCACTCTCCTAGTGAGATCTGATTTTTGCGCCCTTGTTGGGTATTCAATCTTTTGAGTGAGGCGCCCTTGTTGGGTATTTCATCTTTTGAGTGAGGCGCTCTTGTTGAAGGAAGGATTTTCTTGGCAATTTTTGGCATTTCTCCTGAAGGAAGGTTTACAACTAGGGTTTGCAATGCTATTTCTTCATGATATGTAAGTGTTTTTTCTACAAAACTTCTTAATTGAATGGTTGTAGTCTTATATTCTTGCATTTATTATAAATTTTGCTAATTTTAAAACCCTAGGGGACAAACACACAAGTAGGTCGTTGTCTCATGTCCCCTAAAAGATAAATTCTCAGCCATTGAAGAAGGAAGGAAGAGCCTAGCCATTGCTACACTCTTTATACTTCTTCCCCTGTGCTAGCCGTGCATTTTAAAATTCAAGAGGGAGGAGACGTCCCAGGCCTAGGTTATCTACACCTAAGGTCGTCTTGCTTCTAGGGTTTGGTGATAGGGCCTTGCCTTTGCAACACTCTCCCTCACCTCACTCTCCTGTCTTGATTTATCCTTTATGTTAGCCGTTTTGCCAAGTTTAACCTAAGGAAGGAGGAAAGAGCACGAGGCCTTGCTTAAGCAACATCGGAGTAAGCCTTTTTCCCCTAGGGTTTTGCTTCTGGAGCCCTGCCATTGCAGCACTTCAGAACCCTTCCCCCTCGTCCTTAGCCATTTTCCCTTCAACCTTGCATCCTCTCTTGAATTGACTCCATTTGCCCTTGGGCACTGATCTCAGGTCTCCAACGTTGAAGTGATAGTGGTCAAGCAACTTTTAAAACTTTTATAATTTGAAACCCTAACTAACTACTAACCCTAATAAGGTTGACGTCATCCTTGGTTATTCCATCTTGACGCAACATTTTCTGTTGATAAGCAATTAGATGGTGTTTAAAGCATTTATTGAGTAAGGGATTGATTGGATACATTGTTTGCTACATCATCTCGATATTTATTAATGAATTGATATTGTTCCATTGCTATTATTGCTAAACATTGATCTCGTCAATATCTATTGTATAATTGCAAATATATTGATATCAGATAGTTATATGAAGTACTAACCCATTGAATCATAGCCTCCATATATTGTTTTGTTGTTGCTTTGTTACAGACATGTGTTCTCATTTGGGGCTACACTTCATTACTGGTTGTTTAGCCGGACTATCTAATCTTGGTGGTAACCTATGAGGAGGGACTTTTACTTTGACCTTTATACCTTGGCCTCTTCAAAACCCCAGGTTACTAGGGACGTCTCCCCTGGGCCTAACCTCCCTAAATAGAAAGAACCTCCCCATTGTGGTGACATTGGGTGGGGTGGGTTCCTGTTACGCCAGTTTGGCCTCTATCTTCTAGCCATTTGACCTAGCTACAAACTGTGCGATGATGTTTTGGCGCCGTTGCCGGGGAACACTGAGTCAATTCTCCTCACACGACACTTTTCGGTAAGCCTTGCCTCTATATGCCTTATCTTACAAGCTTACCTGGTGACTCCACTGGGGTGTTTTCCCTTATCTTTTGATAGTTTCAAGAAAATTATCTTGCGACTCTGTTGATGACGAAGCCAACAATGACTTCACAATGGGATCCCGGGAATTACAAGCCTTTAGACATGAGCAAAATCCCTAGATACCCACGACAAATGCCCTCGATAAAAGAACGATGGCTCCCTAAATTCACTGGTAGCGATGGGGAAAGAGCTGACTTTCACGAGAATAATTTCTATTCTTATTTTGGACTCCATCCTGTCGATGATGATGCCGAAGATGTAGTGATGAAAATTTTTCCCACCACTCTTCACGGGAATGCTAAAAAATGGTATGATGATCTTCCTGATGCTAGCATCACCTCCATGAACCAGGTAGAAGAAGTCTTTTTCAAAAAATGGGGCTTAAGCTTGGGAGACATCTCAATACTGCTAAAAATATTTGAGTGTATAAAACAAACTGAGAATGAAACCCTTTTTGACTTCCAGAGTAGGTTTGAGAGCACTCTATATCCAATTCCTACAAGCCATCGTCTTGAAGAAGAGTATGTTGTCCATCTCTATACCCATGCGATCCTGGCACACCTAGGTTTGCCCCTCAGTAAAAGGGACCCAAGGACGCTCAATGAAGCTTACGGCATGGCTACAAGAATTGAACGAAACATCTCCTTATCCAGGATAAAAGACCTCTTCACCTCGAGTACTCTTAGTATGGAAAGTTTGTTTTGCCATGAAAATTTCATTGATAATTTCCAAGAAGAAGAGGAACAAACCATCTTTCGACATGGGATTGATGAAGACATGGCTGAGGAAATGGAACCTAAGAAAAATGATGAAGTATCAACCTGTGCCCCTCCCTCTGATGAAGCAATCCAAGAGCCCTTTTCTCCTGCACAACAAAAGGAAGATGAGGTTAGTTGCTTTCCATTTCAGGATTCGGATGACACCTTGTCACATGATTCAGATGAAGGAGGAATGGAATTCCCAAAAGAATTAGACCTTCTGTGCTGCGCAACTAAAGAAGAAGGGGTAATTCCTGAGGATGAGACCATTATGCATGCTGAAAACACCAAAGTCCTCGAAGTTCCTGCGCAAGAAGAAACAGTAAGTTACCCTCCTCCCCTAGTTTTTGATAATGCTTTACTTTATGATGAAGGAAATGAGGAGGAGGATAATGAAGTGTCGAATGTTTTAATCCCTTCATGTGATGATGAAGATGATGAAATTGTTGATAATTTTGATGAATTCATACATGTTGGGAGACGTAGGTGGGGTATAGTTGGTTATAATATGGATCCCATCTACGACATTGAAAGTCATTTCCAAGTGTTGCCTTTGCAATTATCACAGCAGATTATTCTTCACCAGTGGAAACAAGGAGATGAGATTTTTACCCACACTCTCCAAAAACCCAAGGATGACCCGATACCTTGTTTTCCTGATGGTTTTCGGTCATACCTTGAAGACTTTGATGATTGTTCCTCTAAGCATTTGGATTTATTTTATGAAGATGATTATCAACCACTACTCTGCTCGGATTTTGATACAAGTAAGAACATTGTTTGCCTAAAGAAGGTTTCTCATGACTTTTCACTCCAGCCACCTGTTATTACTTTACCCTGCTTGTCCATTAAAGGTGTAGTTGGGAAGTATATTTTTTATGTTGAGCTTCCTCTTAGGCAAACCCTAGACTCCAAGGGTGAGTTGGATACTGCAAGTTTTAGTGAGTTATCCCAGTTTTTCAACTTTCCCTTGGTAGTTTGCCAGTCGTCTGCTAGATCTTTATCGACCCCTTCCTTGACTTCAGAGCATGAGGATGCCCTAGGTAGCCAGTTTGCAGGCCCTTTGAGTCAGTTTTCTAAAGCTTGTTTTTCTCATGACCCTTTCTTGAAGTTGATTGAGTACTTTCCTCAGAAATGGACTTGGCAGCATTTTATCCCTCCCACTCGCCTCCATGAGTTAGACTTTGAGATTTCCGATGATATGATATATATTATAACTCATGACATTTTTGTGCTTAATTTATCACTATTTTGGTTTATGATGAAGCACAAAGGCAGGTATCATGGGAAATTGTTGGATTGGCTTCACTGGTTGTTTGAATACACCGACATCCAGCTAACAGGTAAGTATTTAACTTTGTATTCACATTTATGATTGCTTTATGTATATATCTATATGTGTTGGGGTGGCATTACCGCCCCATTTTTGTTACTGATGCCCCTATCGAGTTGAGCAGGTTTGCAGGTTATGCCAAAGATGTTCAGGTTCTCATGCGCTCTATGGTGGGCACATGTCCCCGAGTTGGAGCCAAATGTTATCCCTGATTTCTAGGAATAACTAGGAGATCATGTCTCGAGGCCCACAGGTCCTAGACATGGAGTACCAAGAGCAGGATTGACCTAAGCATGGCCCTGGAGGGCCCATCCTTTTCTTCTTTCATCAGATTCGTCTTGTCAGCAGCAACAGCATCCATCACCATCGACTTGGTCTTGTATCAGAGAAGGCTCTTGCTCCATGAGCTAATTGGTCCAGGTATCATGGTATGTGTCACTTTTGATCATTATAACCTTCGGATATATGCATCTGACTCCTTTTATCTCTGACGACTGCATGTATCTTACATTAACCCACCTGAACATGCTTGGGGAGATTGACTGGGTGCCCTAGAAAGCCTTTACCCATAGGTTTTGGTTTGCCACTGGTGGATTTCTGAAGAGCCATCGTTCGCTACCATCATACCACCACTTTTCCATCTTATCTCCTGCTCATCTGTCCCATTCCCCTTGTCTGGAGATTAGGATGATATGTTTGTGGGGTTGCACCTTATCTTGTGGGAAGAAGGGGCTAAAGGCCCAGAAGTTAAAAGCAGTTGGTAAAAGATAAAAGCCTATAAATAAAACCTCAAGATGCTTCACCCAGGGATCCCCGAGAGGGTAATAAAATGCCTCTCAGCAAGAAACAAGAGGGGCCCGAAAAAATAACAAATAAGACCTAATCAAGAGGATAGGAGGTCTCATCACGAGCCAACCTATTATGTTCATGGGTACCTAATAGCATGACATTGCCACCATCTAGTTACCAGACCAGGGAAATGACCTTTGGTTGCATGGCCAAGGGAAAGGGGGTCTCATCATGAGCCAGCCTTATCATATATGTGAAAGTACTTGTGGGTAACACTGTCAGCTCTGGTCACCACGCCAAAGCAGTGTCCTCTGGTTAGCCCTTGAATAAAAGGAAAAAGAAGAAGAAAAAACAAATAAAGAAAAGAATAAAGGCAAGAAAGGGCTTGGAAAAAATTGCATCCATGACAGGTACAACTCTCCTTCTATAAAAGGCACCCACAGGTAATATCATGCATCCCTGGCTCTCACTCTACTCGTATGTCTGGACATCCCTTAAACCACTTCACCTCGTTTACATGGCTTGGATGAAACCCCTTGGAAACTCTCCTTTCCTTATGGATACTAGCCCAATAGGGTATCTTGTCCTTATCTTCGATCTTGTATTGTGGATTTTTGTAATGTCTTTGAGCTGTTGAATGATGTATCTGGGTTTTTATGCATATGTTTGATAAATATTAATGACGAAATGTGATTGACATTGCTATGATCCCTGTGACTAATGAGCCCATGGAGGGCGTAGTTTTTGATGTGCAGGACCATGCCCGACAGACATGTACCACTTGGACCAGTACACATGGGGAGATGATTAGTTCGGACCTCCATGGGGCTGAAGAGCCCATCAGATGGTTGTTGAGACTCCGTTAGAGGGGTAGAGACAGGACAATGTTTGAACGAGGTTTTTTACTTGAGAAGAAGAGGACGTTTCACCAGAGGCACTTTGGTAGAGCCCGGCCTAGGGGGAAATGACCCCTTTTCAGTGGAACATTGGCCTTGGAAGGCTCAGAGCGTCCCCATCCTTGCCATGATGTCATCCAACTTCATGGTCATTCTTGGAGGCAGACTGGACAATAGTGGCACGTGTGGCATGTTGGAGAAGCCCCTGGGGGGCTAAGGTTTTGCTCCTGGATGTCTCATTTGCCCTAAAAGGGGCTAGCACCTCCCTTCAAGGGGATTTTACCTTTATTATAGCTCAGTTAGGGTTTCAATTTGACATTTTAATGTAAAAACAATATGATTTTGGTTTAAAGCCTTGTCGGCTAATTTTTATGACCTAAAATTAATTAAAGGTCATTGATACAGTATATATTGAGGAGTTTTATCCTCATTTTGACAGAACACACATCTCACTCTCCTAGTGAGATCTGATTTTTGCGCCCTTGTTGGGTATTTCATCTTTTGAGTCAGGCGCACTTGTTGAGGGAAGGCTTTTCTTGGCAATTTTTGGAATTTCTCTTGAAGGAAGGTTTACAACTAGGGTTTGCGATGCTATTTCTTCATAATATGTAAGTGTTTTTTTCTGCAAAACTTCTTAATTGAATGGTTGTAGTATTATATTCTTGTATTTATTATAAATTTTGTTGATTTTAAAACCCTAGGACAAACACACAAGTAGGTCATTGTCTCATGTCCCCTAAAAGATAAATTCTCAGCCATTGAAGAAGGAAGGAAGAGCCTAGTCATTGCTACACTCTTTATACTTCTTCCCCTGTGCTAGCCGTGCATTTTAAAAGTCAAGAGGGAGGAGATGTCCCAGGCCTAGGTTATCTACACCTAGGGTCATCTTGCTTCTAGGGTTTGGTGATAGGGCCTTGCCTTTGCAACACTCTCCTTCACCTCACTCTCGTGTCTTGATTTATCCTTTATGTTAGCCGTTTTGCCAAGTTTAACCTAAGGAAGGAGGAAAGAGCACGAGGCCTTGCTTAAGTAACATCAGAGTAAGCCTTTTTCCCCTAGGGTTTTGCTTCTGGAGCTTTGCCATTGCAACACTTTAGAACCCTTCCCTCTCGTCCTTAGCCTTTTTCCCTTCAACCTTTCATCCTCTCTTGAATTGACTCCATTTGCCCTTAGGCACTGATCTCAGGTCTCCAACGTTGAAATGATAGTGGTCAAACAACTTTTAGAACTTTTATAATTTGAAACCCTAACTAACTACTAACCCTCATAAGGCTGACGTCATCCTTGGTTATTCCATCTTGATGCAACATTTTCTGTTGATAAACAATTAGATGGTGTTTTAAAGCATTTATTGAGTAAGGGATTGATTGGATACATTGTTTGCTACATCATCTCGATATTTATTGATGAATTGATATTGTTCCATTGATATTATTGATAAACATTGATCTCGTCAATATCTATTGTATATTTTCCTATATATTGATATCAAATAGTTATATGAAGTACTAACCCATTGAATCATAGCCTCCATATATTGTTTTGTTGTTGCTTTGTTCTGGGCAGGTGTTCTCATTTGGGGCTACACTTCATTACTGGTTGTTTAGCCGAAATATCTGATCTTGGTGGTAACTTGTGAGGAGGGACTTTTACTTTGACCTTTATACCTTGGCCTCTTCAAAACCCTAGGTTACTGGGGACATCTCCCCTAGGCCTAACCTCCCTAAATAGAAAGAACCTCCCCATTGTGGTGACATTGGGGTGGGGTGGGTTCCTGTTACGCCAGTTTGGCCTCTATCTTCTAGCCATTTGACCTAGCTACAAACTGTGCGATAACATTTTGGCATCGTTGCCAGGGAACACTGAGTCAATTCTCCTCAGATGACACTTTTCGATAAGCCTTGCGTCTAGATGTCTTATCTTACAAGCTTACCTAGCGACTCCACTGGGGTGTTTTCCCTTATCTTTTGATAGTTTCAAGAAAATTATCTTGCGACTCCATTGATGACGAAGCCAACAATGACTTCACAATGGGATCCCAGGAATTACAAGCCTTTAGACATGAGAAAAATCCATGGATACCCATGACAAATGCCCCTGATAAAAGAACGATGGCTCCCTAAATTCACTGGTAGCGATGGGGAAAGAGTTGACTTTCACGTGAATAATTTCTATTCTTATTTTGAACTCCATCCTGTGGATGATGATGCCGAAGATGTAGTGATGAAAATTTTTCCCACCACTCTTCACGGGAACGCTAAAAAATGATATGATGATCTTCCCGATGCTAGCATCACCTCCATGAACCAGCTAGAAGAAGTCTTTTTCAAAAAATGGGGCTTAAGCTTGGGAGACATCTCAATACTACTAAAAAGATTCGAGTGTATAAAAAAAACTGAGAATGAAACCCTTTTTGACTTCCAGAGTAGGTTTGAGGGCACTCTATATCATATTCCTGCAAGCCATCGTTCTAAAAAGAAGAGTATGTTGTCCATCTCTATACCCATGCGATCCTGGCACACCTAGGTTTGCCCCTCAATAAAAGAGACCCAAGGATGTTCAATGAAGCTTACGGCATGGCTACAAAAATTGAACGAAACATCTCCTTATCTAGGATAAAAGACCTCTTCACCTCGAGTACTCTTAGTATGGAAAGTTTGTTTTGCCATGAAAATTTCATTGATAATTTCCAAGAAGAAGAGGAACAAACCATCTTTGGACATGGGATTGCTGAAGACATGTATTAGGAAATGGAACCTGAGCAAAGCAATAAAGTATCAACCTGTGCCCCTCCCTCTGATGAAGCAATCCATGAGCCCTTTTCTCCTGCACAACAAAAGGAAGATAAGGTTAGTTTCTTTCCATTTCAGGATTCCGATGACACCTTGTCACATGATTCAGATGAAGGAGGAATGGAATTCCCGAAAGAATTAGACCTTCCGTGCTGCGCAACTAAAGAAGAAGGGGTAATTCCTGAAGATGAGACCGTAATGCATGCTGAAAACACCAAAGTCCTCGAAGTTTCTGCGCAAGAAGAAACAATAAGTTACCCTCCTCCCCTAGTTTTTGATAATGCTTTACTTTATGATGAAGGAAATGAGGAGGAGGAGAATGAAGTGTCGGATGTTTTAATCCCTTCATGTTATGATGAAGATGGTGACTTTGTTGATAATTTTGATGAATTCATACATGTTGGGAGACATAGGTGGGATATAGTTGGTTATGATATGGGTCCCATCTATGACATTGAAAGTCATTTCCAAGTTTTGCCTTTGCAATTATCACAACAGATTATTCTTCACCAGTGGCAACAAGGAGATGAGATTTTTACCCATAGTCTCCAAAAACCCAAGGATGACCCGGTACCTTGTTTTCCTGATGATTTTTGGTCATACCTTGAAGACTTTGATGATTGTTCCTCTGAGCATTTGGATTTATTTTATGAAGATGATTATCAACCACTACTCTGCTCAGATTTTGATACAAGTAAGAACATTGTTTGCCTAAAGAAGGTTTCTCATGAATTTTCACTCCAGCCATCTGTTATTACTTTACCGTGCTTGTCCATTAAAGGTGTAGTTGGGAAGTATATTTTTTATGTTGAGCTTCCTCTTAGGCAAACCCTAGACTCCAAGGGTCGGTTGGATATTGCAAGTTTGAGTCAGTTATCTCAGTTTTTCAACTTTCCCTTGGTAGTTTGCCAGTCGTCTGCTAGGTCTTTGTCGATCCCTGTAACAACCCTAGTTAAATAGTTGCATAGGGTTTATCAAGAATAGTTAATTATTTAATTAACTGTCCTAATATATTTTAGTTAAACATTGATTATTTATTAATAATACTAATTAATTAATTAATTATTAATTCATTGTTTATATCTGTTGATTAATTAATTAATTAACTTATTAAAGGTTAGGGTAATGAATTAAATGGCTGAATAACTTTAAATTATTTATAATAAGACTTTACGTATGTAGGGGGGGGAATGAAGCATGGGGTGAAAGGATAAGGTAATAAAGGAATCATATAAGGTAATAAAGGGGGGGATAAGGTAATTAATGGAGGATAGGGAGTCGGTGAATGGGGGAAGATATGTTTGGGAAGAGTCCTACGAGAGAGATTATGAAAAATTTGGGGAGGAGCATTATTGGGGAGGAGGTTTGTATTTATGTGGGATATTTTTCTGGTTTTGAGGAGTTTGGTTTTGGAGTTTTGGTGAACCATTGCAGGGGGCACTAGGTTGCTGGGAGTTTTGGGCTTGGGGGCCAAGATTCCTTATGGTATCTTGGAGCTAGGGAGTCTGACATGCTGCTCCTAGCTGGCTGGGTGGTTAGTGGGTTTTGGGCAGGGTTTGGTCAGTGCATCAGGCCGGGCAAAGCAACAGAGAGGACAACCAGATCAGCAGGAATTAGCATAAAGCAGAGGTATTTTTATTTATGAATTTGCTGGGTTATGTGGATGATTATGTATTTTATTTTCATGCTGTGGATAAATTTAATTTCTGCTGAATAATAAATGCTTATATGATGATTAATGAATTATTTATGCTTTGAAAGAAATTCTATGTTTAATTGTATGAAGTTTTTTTAGGCTTAGTTTAACTTAGGTTCCTACACTTGGTATCAGAGTTGTAGGTCACAATCTGGAGCCTTAAGGGCCTACCTACCTGCCCACCCAACTTAGGAATGAAACTGTACCCACCCAGAAATTTAAACAACCATGAAACCCTTTAATTAGGTATAAATCTGAGCTCCAAGCTCCAGCTCCACCTAACCTGCAAGCCAAGCACACAATTTTTTTTTTAACACAGATATAAATATAAATAAAATATACATATTGAAATTTTTTAACACAGATATAGACATAAATATAAAATAATGACCATAAATAACCAAGAAAATTCTGAAATAACCCTAAAAAAAATAAAAATCAGTAGCAGTAAGGAGCCGTGCAAATAGACCTACAACCACTTAACAAAGATAATTAGATTACTTTACAGCATAATCTCGCCATAATAAGCTCTCTTAAGCTACAACGATTTCACTTAATTTGATAAAAGGGTTTAAAGTTTAACTATAGACCTTGTGTGAGGCCTTCAGCTTCAACTATTTTCCCTAACCAATTTGAGGACATAAGGTACACTACAGCCATTAGACTCATTGATATTCCATGTATAACAGTTCAACTTCACTAAATTTCACAACAAATCAATATTCCACGGATGAAAATTTAATTTAAAGGAAAATGCCATATATTAAATTTTACTTGGAGAACAAGCCCAACAAGAATTCTATTCTACTTGATCAATCGATTTGTTCCTTAATACAAATTCAAATTTATCAGTTTGGGCCACTTTTATGCTAAATTCTCACCTGATTAGCTCTCGACCGCTACAAATTTCTCACGCTAGAAAATGAAGATACCTGCTTACGAGCGGTTTCGAACCTTGGACCTGTAAATCCCTAAAAGCATACAACCTAAGCTTCTAAATGCAAGCTAGCAATAGTAAGAATAGCATTGATTGGCATGCATTGGCCCCAGGTGCATTTCGCTCCCAGTGAAGATTACTTTTAACTG
>JASDQU010235532.1:16517-30887 GCA_032191745.1 Picea mariana | reverse complement strand
TTAGATTACAGTTAAATCAAAGGAAGCTTCCGGTACCAGTAGGTAGGGCAGTACTCTGTTTTCCTGTAGACAGATTTAGATTGATTTTGATAACCAGATTAAATGCATTTGAGGAAACACTCTTTCTGTCGTGGCTTGAATAGAAATGGTGATGATAGATGATTAAAAGCAGTGGTGGAATAAGCTTGTGAAATCATACTTATGAATGGAGATAGAAGTACCAGCATTCAAACATAACACTGTTTTCTGTTGATGACTTAAATAGGAAATGCTAAGTTTCAAGATCGTCATTAAGGTTCAGGTTCTCAGAATGAGTTTATGTTTTCTTTTCAGGATAGCCTTTAGATAGGAATTAGCTTACCTGCACATACAGTGTATCAGCTCGAAGTTTACCAACTTTGGTTTGACAATTTAGTGTTTCAGGTCATTCGAATCTTCAATTTAGCAGCCTGACAATTTCCAAACCCATGAATGCATGGATGGAGGTGGGACTACTTTGGGATTTTAAAATAATATTATTATGTTAAGAAAACCAATAATTTGCACCACTCAACATGCATTTTGCACTGTCCTCTCAAGAATATTTATGTTAGCAATTTTACTTTACAAGTGATATTAGTGCTAATATTAAGGTGTAAGTAGATTATAATTGGAAAATGTAGTCCCATATTCCATTCTCACTATTAGGGTCCTACCCTCACCTCCATACTTTAGGATACATAGGAGTTAGTTAATTTTTGTATGGTTCCATCCTCATTGAATAAGACCCATTAGATAGTAGTGGATAATTATTCAACGTAAAAGGGTCCACTTTATAAGGCCCACTAAGTACTAGTTGGTACCTATTAGTGACAGGACCACAAGTAGTTAGGGTTTTTTCTATGAAAGAACTATTTATAGAGATAGGAGACTATGTAATGTTTGTGTTGTGTTGTGTATTTGGATCTCTTATTAGTGGAAGGTTTCCCCACCTTAAGAGGATGTGAACATTGTATTCTTCTTTGCATTATCAATAAACAAGGGTGTTTTTGTTGGAGTTTGGAAACTTTGGGTAGTCATTCTTCAAGGAAAAATACAAGAAACCATTACAAAAAACCCTAGAATATAAAAGAAGAAGTCAAACCCATTCGATTATTGAAGAAAATTATTATTAAAGGCAAAATGACAAGTTAGACCTGGTAGGTTAATTAAGGTGTTGAAAGAAGTATAAATAAATGGAAGTCTCATTTCACTATTACACATTCAATCACACTCTCTCATCAAAGGTGCAAGTTTGGGGAAGTGTTAGATGTGGCTAACAAAAGTCGTTGGGGGTCATCTTGGAGATTATATTGAAGGCGCTAGCCTCTATCTTGGTCTTTATTGTTCATATGACTTATGTGCTAGCTCTGGGAGAGGCGCTAGACTTGGGGTGAACACTTTGTATGGTATTTTGTGCTTGATGGAGGTATATTGGTAATATTTTGGACTGTATTCTTCTAGAGAAAAGTTGGGTAGGTTTTTCCTGTGAAAGGGTTTTCCCAGGACATATATTGTGTCTCTTGTCTCTTGTGCATGGTGATTGATCCTTTAATGTTCATGTTGTTATGGTCCGTTGATAATTTCATTGTCTAATTATTTTATGGTAACGGTAAGAAAATCATAAGCAAATAATTCTCATATCTAAAATTAGCAAAACATCAACATGGTATCATAGCTTTAAAGCCATCATTGCACAAGCTTCTAATCATCTTTGTCAAGGTCCAACACAAGAATAAGGGTGGATTAAGGGCTTCCACAAGAGTCTTGTTTAAAGGGMTGCCATAGGAATATTGTTTAAGGGTTTCCAMAGGAATATAAAAAGGAAAAAACTAGAAGTCACAGACCCAGCCACAATAAATTATAGAAGGTCAAGTCCTAAGAAAACTTGGCCGCAGCAAGAGGAAGGAATCTAGGACTAGCTACAAACCTAAAKACCCTAGCCAYGGCCTTGTTGGGACTTATAAAAGTTGTCACAACCCTAATCTAGTATGCCAGTATAGGCCACAAGCAATCTAGGGCTACCCACAAGGCTGTCTAGCCTCCTAACAGTAGGACAAAGTGAATAAAGACCTAGTTGTGCTCTTGTGTGGGATTTGAAGCATACCAAGGATATCTCATCAATAGATATCTATTTGAATTGCTAGGACAACAAGAAGTATCATTGACATTTGGTCTAACATCAAGCAAGGTATTGTTCTTAACCTTAGATTTGAAATTGTAATTTTTTCTTCAATGGAACCTACCATCTTACTAGAAGATAGACTAGAACGAGCTTCAAACTTTATATTCTGGAAGATCAGGCTTCTACTACTTCTAGATGAACATGATCTTCATAACTATGTGAAGGAGAAAATTATAGAAACTGAAGATGGAAAAGAGAAAATTGAATACAAGAATAAACAAGCTAAAGCCAAAAGAATCTTGTCAGATACCGTGAGGAGTCACCTGATTCCCCACATCATTGAATTAAAAATTTCCAAAGAGATGTATGACGCTTTTGTAGGATTATTCTAAAGAAAGAATGTTAACTGAAAGATAGCCTTGATAAATCAACTCCATTGTATCAAGATGACCAAGGAAGATATAGTTGTTACCTTCTTCATGAAGGTCTCTCAAATAAGAGATCAACTAAAATAAATCGAAGGATATGTTGAAGACTCATAATTTACCTCTATAGTTATTAATGGGTTTCTATATTCATGAGAACCATTTATTCAAAGCATTTGTGGATGAGCAGAATTGCCCAAGTTTGAATACCTATGGGTTGATTTTTTCCAAGAAGAAACCAAGAAATTATCCAGAGATAGGTCATAGGGACCTCAATATGAAGGAATATTGGCTCTTGTAGCCCATGCAAGAAAAGGAAAGAGAAACCTTGGAATGAATAATACAGGTAGAAGATCAACTCCAACCCATAAACATAAGAAGAAAGATATGTCAAAGATAAAGTGTTGGAATTGTTCTACATTTGGACACTATGTTGCCAATTGTCTTCAGAAGAACAAGAAGAAGAAGCAACATGCATCAACAACCAACGTTGATGAGAGTCCACTAAGAAAGAAGATAAAGGTGGAAGATGAGTATATCTTTTAAAGGTGTGTCCTTCTCAACTCTTTATCCTAGAAAATTATTTTTATTATTTTTATCTTGGTTATTATCCTTGATACGGGAAGACAATCTTATATTTTATCTTGGTTATTATCCCAGATACTGGAGGTCAAGATTATATTTTATCTTGGTTATTATCCCTGATATGGTAGGCCAAGCTTATATTTTATTTTTTTGGTTATTATCCCTTATTCAGGAGGCCACATTTTATATTTTATAGAAGTGTCATTATCTCTGGTATGAGAACCCTTGTTTTTGTAGAAGGGTCATTATCCCTAGTATGGGAACCCTTATTTTTGTAGAAGGGCCATTATCCCTGGTACGAGAGCCCATAACTCTCTTCGTTCAGCTAGTTTGTGCAAACTCGGAGGGAGTCACTTGGCTCAGATAGAGAGTCATATGACCACTAGAAATGGAAACCATACCAGATGGCGTATAGAAATTGTTCAAGCATGTAATGCATACAGAGAAGATGTGGTAGTAACTCTTGTATATGTAAAGGACACTTTCAGAGAGGGAGGTATTATTAAATCCAGAGGGAGAAAATATGTTTGAGCCAAACATTTTCTCCAGTCATCAAGTCTATCATTTCTCTTGAGTCAGTAATAGATGGAGATCACATCAGATGAATGTGAAGACCATGTTCCTCAATAGTTTTATTGAGGAATAAGCATACATAGAAAAACCTCAAGGCTTCGTGATACATGATAAGGAGTCTCATGTTTGCAGATTGAAGTAATCCTTGAAGACACCAAGAGCATGGTAATCTAGTATCGATGGATACTTGATGATCCTAGGTGTAATACAAATCCCAACCTTTGCAACAAGGTTTTTTATGATGATTCTTTGATCTATGTTGATGATCTATTCCTCACGAGAGCATAATAGCTCTTTGTTTGATGTAATAGAGAGTTGTCCTAAGAGTTCGAGATGAAGGATCTTGGCCAAATGTACTATCGGATTGGAGGTGTGATAGAGATAAAATGATATATTACTCAGTCAAAGGATACTGATGAGGTTCGATGTGATGGACTGCAAGTCCACAGAGACAAATATGAAGAAGTTGAGTGACTCTACTTCATATTCAAATTTGGTGGATCCCACGATGTACAAGCAGTATATTAGATCCTTGATGCTATTACATATATTTTCTCTGTAGTGAGCATCCTGAGCTAGTATTTGGTTGAAGCCAAGGCAGTTCTAGTGGGTGGCAGTGAAGCATGGTATAGTTGGATATGGTCTATCTCATGTGATGAAGTGAGGCTGCAAAAATATAAATATTCTAATTGAGCAGGGAGTGCAATAGACAGATTGAGCACCTCAGTGTGCTTCTTCATCTTGGAATCAATTATGATTTCCAGGATAAGATGGAAGCAAGATTCTATAGCACTTAGTACAAAAAAGACAAAGTATGTCACAACCAGTGTCGCAAGTAGTGAAGCAGTGTGACTTTGGAAGCTTTTTGCGGGACTTCATCTGAGACATGGTACAAAAGGGATCAATGAAGCTCCAGTACTTATCCATAGATGAGAAGATTGCATATGTCCTCCCGGAGTGGCCATGTTGACTTGGTTGAGGAGGATGATACACAGGATTATCCATGTTGATCTGGATAGTGATGAGTGTTGATGTTTCAACATTGGACAAACATTGTCTTAGATTGGTCATGAACGGGGAAATGATAGTGTTGATGTGACCAAAGCGAGAATGATTCATTCACTCATGGGGCTATGCTAGTGGTGAATGCCCAGGTATGTTTATGTTCTCCATTAAATAGCATCGGGAAGACATTCTCCCATATTGGTCATGCATAGGGCTATGCTAGTGCTGATATGACCAAAGGGAGAATGATTAATTGACTCACGGGGCTCTACTAGTGGTGAATCGACCAGGAATGTTGATGTTCTCCAGRAAATAACATCGAGCAGAAATTATCCCATATTGGTCATGCACAGGGATATGCTAGTTTTGATATGACCAAAGGAGAATGATTCATTCATCCATGAGGATTTTCTAGTGGTGAGTGGTCTAAATAAGCATCAGGCAGACATTTTTCTAGATTGTTCATGCACGGGGCTATGCTAGTGTTGATATGACCAACAGTAATGATTCATTCACTCACAGGGATTTTCTAGTGGTGAATGGACCAAGTATAGTCCTTCTCTTAAAAAGGAGTGAATGGACTTGAGATGCTATCACATGCATATTCCAGGATGGAATGCATGTGCGGAGACGACACATCAACATGACTCATGAAGAAACTTTTCTATGATAGAAGAAATCTGAGTATGGAGAATGTGTCCCTCATTGAGAGGGAGTGTTAGAGTTTGGAAACTCTGGGCAGTCATTATCCAAGGTAAAATACAAGAAACCATTACAAAAAACCCTAGAATACAAAAGAAGAAGTCGACCCCATTGGATTATTGAAGAAAATTATAAACACAAAATGACAAGTTGACCCTAGGAGGTTAATTAAGGTATTGAAACAAGTATAAATAAAGGGCATTCTCATTTCATTATTACGCATTCACTCTCACTCTCTCATCTAAGGTGCAAATTTGGAGAAGTGTGAGTTGTGGCTAACCAAAGTCGTTGGGGGGGATCTTGGAGATTATCTTGAAGGTGTTATTCTCTCTCTTGGTATTTTTTGGCCATATAACTTATGTGCTAGCTCTAGGAGAGACGCTAGACTTGGGGTGAACACTTTGTATGGTATTTTGTTCTTGATGGAGATATATTGGTAATATTTTGGATTGTATTCTTCTAGAGAAAAGTTGACTAGGTTTTTCCCATTAAAGGGTTTTCCCAGGATATATCTTGGGTCTCTTGTCTCTTGTGCATGGTGATTGATCCTTTAATGTTTCTATTGTTATGGTTCGTTGATAATTTCAGTGTGTAATTATTTTATGGTAACAATAAGAAAATCATAAGCAAATAATTATCAGATATAAAATTATAAAAACATCAACAATTTTTACAGTTTTATCTTATTTTATCTTGTTTTTGGTTAATATTCAATTTTATTCTTTGTATATTTGGTCATGTTCCAATTTTCAATGGTTAAGGAACACCACAAGTGGTATCATGGCTCTTTCTTGAGCCATCACATCTCTGAATTTTATTATATTTTTTTCTATTCTAGAGACATGTTCTAACATCTTTAAATAAAATAGTGATATGTCATTTAGTGGGTAAAATTACAGTTGGAGAAGAATGAATGTAGGAAATAAAAGTGGAAACACATTGTTGGAAATCCTTGTAACCCCAATCATGGTACCCCTTCGAGTATTACCACATAAAAAAAAACTATATATGGAATCTCACTTTCACATAGCTTCATGTATATCAAAAGTCCCCTAGGAATACTGAAAAGCAACCCTAGATAAATCAATCATCTTTCTTGTTGCTATAGTAAAAAGAGAATAACACTCAGGGAGATTGTTCTCTATTACCTGGGTAGTCGGGTTGTATGACTAAGGGAACAATTAAACCTCCTTAGTTAGTTCCCTGAGATATTGGTTCGAGTACTATTGTTGGACCTGGAAAGTATATCAAATAACTATAGCACCTAACACTCCTCTATATTTAAGACCCTATAGCCAGCTAGTGAAATTCCTACATCTCTACATCCAAAAGGAATTTGAAAATTGTGTCACCGTAGCAATACTCAGCCAAGAGTAATACTCCTACATGAGTAATACTCAGAAAAAATAAGTAAACAAATAAATAAAAAATAAAACATAAAATAAAATAAAAATTATGGACCTGCCAACAACATTGGTGGAGACTTATCTCAGAAGGTTCATTTCATTTTGTTGATCACTTGGACCTCCCTCTCAAGTAACCTTTATTGGGGGTGGAACCAACAATATAGTGATTTGGAGTATATATGAACAGAATTCTTTCAATTCATTGATCATGATGAGATAAGTGGAAAATAACACCTCCACAAAATATTGGTTGGCCCATGGTTCAAAATCACAACATGGCTAACTTGAAGAACCAACACACTCAACTCCAAGATCTAGATAGAAAGGTTAATTTCATTGAGGCTACACTCAATGTTCTAAATGAAATAGTGGGAAACCAAACCAACATCTTGAATATGTTAACTTCCTACTTGAATATTTATATGTCAACAGTAAATTTTGATCCAGCTAAGAAGGAATCCCCGACTTATAAAGATCATGCCCCATACATGTCATTTTAGGATAATCACCACCTACACTTTTAAGATCAAAATTCATGGCACCAGTTCCCAAAAGTAACCATGGAAAAATTTGATATTTTTGATCCCTCATGATGGGGTTCTCTCTCCATCGAATTATTGATGACCTACACAAACTAAAAGTTGGAAATGGTGGAAATGGTATAGGAAGGATTATAATGGATAAATTCCTTAGACCTATTTTGTGAAAATATTTTTTGCACATTTTGAGAATGACACTCACCATCTAGGATGCCTGAGAAAATTATGCCAAGTGAGCATGGTTATGGAATATATCACTTCTTTTGAGAAATTGCAAATCCACACAGAGGGACAATCTATATTTTTTTTTAAATAATTCTTCATCAATGGTCTCAAAGAAAACGTCATGATGTAGTGCCCACAAACATGATTGGAATATCATGAGAAAGCTAAAGAAGCTAATATAGTGATCAAGGCACAAAACAAGAGAAAATTATTAACCACTCACCCTAATCCCCATCTCATCCAACTCAAATCCAGTCTACATCCATAATTTATCTCCCAAAGATATTCCATGATTTCAACACCTCCTTCTTTTCTATAATTGTGATGACTAATATTTCAAAGGGAAAAAATGTAAAGAACATACATTATTTTGAATGGATATATCTCCACATGACTACTCAGAGGATATTGTTGTTGACAATACTCCTGAAAAATCTTTAGAAGACACCACCCCACCCATGGAATATGAATTCCCCTTGCAATATCCTTTCGAGGAACCCCAAGTTTCTCTCCATGCTATATCAATTTTCTCAACATCACAAACCTTGAAATTAATTGGCTACATCAAGCACTGCAAAGTGATTATGTTTATTTCCATTGGTAGCACCCATAATATCATCCATATAAGAGTGGAATAATACACCCATTATTATGTATGTTCCATACACAATTTTCAAATTATTATCGCCAATGGTGCTATGTTGAAATGTGGAGGAAGATGTGAAAATGAAAAACTACAAATGGGTGAGTATCATCTCAAAACTCACATGTTTTATATTGAAATAGGTCATTGTGATATAGTCCTTAGGGCATAATGGTTACATGCTTTAGGACCATTCACCATGGATTTAAAATAATTATACATGATTTTCATGTAGGAAGGGAAGAAACATACACTCAAGGGAATTATATTAGGCTGTCCTGAAATTATAACTTCCCATCATATGGATAAGTTGTTGGAAAAACACCACTTAGGTGTTATTTCTTAATTCAATGCCATATAAGTAGTTGACACCACAACACCAAAGGTTCACCCTTATTTGCAGTTGGTTCTCTCTAAGAATCAATAGGTCTTTGAAACACCACAAGGTTTACCACCGTCACATGGGTAGCATGACCATGGTATTTTCCTCATTCGAGGAAGCCAACCACCCAATGTGCATCCTTATAGGCATCCTTTTGTACAAAAAAATGAAATTGAAAATATCATTAAGGAATTGTTGGAGGGAGGAGTCATACATCCCAACATTATCCCATATTCATCACCAATGGTCATGGTATTAAAGAAGGAAAGGTACTTGGTGCATGTGTCCTAATTTTCAGGCTCTCCATAAGTGGACAATTAAGGAAAAATTTATTATCTCAGTTATTGATGACCTCTTGGAAGAACTTCATGGAGCTAAGTTTTTCACTAAACTAGAGCTTCGTTCTAGGTAGCACTAGATCAAGATGAAAGAGGCCAGCATTCATAAAACAACTTTTCATACAAAAAAAAGTCATTATGAGTTTCCAATGATGTATTTTTTCCTTTGCAATGCTCCATCAACCTTCCATAGCCTCATGAACAAGATATTTCGACTATTCCTCTACAATTTTGTGCTAGTATTCTTTGATAATATTTTGATCTATAGAAAAACATTGGAATGCCATATTGAGCACATTGATAAAGCTTTCAAACTCCTACAATACCACCAACTATTTTTAAAGTACTCCAAATGTCATTTAAGGTCTTCAAAGACCGAATACTTATTTCATGTTGTAAGCCAAGAAGGAGTATAATTTTATCCCAACAAATTTGCAACTATGCAAGATTGGTCCCATCCCAAAACACCAAAGAGCTTGCATGGATTCTTAGGAATTACAAGGTACTATAGGAATTTTTTGAAAAAGTATGGAAAAATTGTAGCTCCTTTAACCTCACTACTAAAAACAAAATCCTTTGATTGGAATGAGGCTATGGAAAATGCCTTCTCAACTTTAAAATATGAAATGTGCACAACTCCAGTACTAGCTATGCCATATTTTACTTACTTTTGACTTGGAATGTGATTCCTCGAGAATAATATTAGCATAGTACTAATGCTTGAAGGGAACCCTTTAGAATTCACTAGTAATTAGTTATGTGACTGCAATTTGGGTAAACCCACATATGAGAAAGAGATGATGGTCATCTTTCATGTCGTAGACACCTATTGCCCGTACCTCTTTGGGCAATATTTTTAAACCAATACTAGCCATCATATTCCGAATTACTTCATTGAACAAATGTTATCATCACCAGAACAATAAAAGTGGTCCACCGATCTATTAGGGTATGAATATGATATTGTCTATAAGAAAGGTAAAGAAAATGTGGTAGTTGATGCCTTATCCCAAAAATTTGAGTATGGCTCTCTTTTTTCCTTATATTTACCCATTCCAAGTTGGATTGAGGAATCCCATCAAGAATGGTTGGAAAATGACATTATCATTTAACTCATCCAAAGGCTTCAGGAATATCCCATCCCTCCTAAGGGGTATAAATGTAAGCTAGAAACATTGCAATATAAATGACACATTGTTCTAGTAAATGATTCTTCCTTAAAACAAATAATATTGGAGGAATTCCATTCATCACCTACAATATGCCACTCTAGATTTCATAAAACACATCAATGAACCAAGTGCTAATTCTTTTGGGAGGGGATGAAAACTGGAATACAATATTTTTTGGCCACATAAACTTGTCAAAGAAACAAAGGGGAGATAGTAAAGATACTAGGGGAACTACAACCACTACTAATCCAAACACATATATGGGTTGACATCATGTTGGCGTGAAATTGATCACACTAGGGTCCTTCTCAAGTTACCAACAAAAGGTACCATGTAGTCTAGGGCGCTGGCATTTTCATCTCCTCCGAAGAGAAGAAGTCTCACCCGAAGCATTGTTGAGACAGAAAGATAGGGAAGGGTAGGGAAAATACTAAAGAGAATCCATAGATCGTTTAGAACACATTCATGTTCTTGCGCAAGAGCCAACATCAGATCTGAAACATCTAACCGCAACAATTGAACCTACTTATGTTATGAACAATGAGTTAAACATAGAACCATCAAACATAACTCATAAACCATAAAGGAACAATGTAATGCATAAGTAAACATACAAAGACAGATCACATTTTGAAAATTTGGTTCTTCTTCATATTAGGTCCAGGATATTTCCTTCATTACAAACTCAAAGTTACATAGAAGGTTCAGTATAGACTCTAGCTTATCTCTTCTTGACTTACAGCAAGTTTCAACAACTAATCCCAAAACCTTGGGAGACGCTGATAAACATGACTCATCCCAACTCTAACCCAACCGACAGACTGAACAAACAACAACACCAACGCAACCCTTTTACAATTATATTCAGCCCTATATATAGTTGGGTTGTGTCTTCCTTCTCGACTTATGTGCCTCCTTTTTATGTTGCAGTCATTTGTTGCTTAGCTGGCATTGCGCTGGCTTCCACAACTGCTTTTCTGTTACTCTTTCTTCCAGCCTCTGATAAAGTTTGTGTGACTCATACTTAATCAAAACTTGCGCAATTCTTACCCAAAAATGAAGGGCCCAAACAGATCTGACCACAATCCTTGACTCATCCTTGAGTCAAGCACTTGGTTCTTTCACATCCTCCAAGAGAAGCTGTTGTTTTCCCTTGTCCAGATTTTCTTCTTCTTTGACCTCTTTTGTTTGTGCATTTTCTTCCTTTGCCTCCTCAAACGAAGGGCCCAATTATGGTACCAACTCTAGGGCTCGGTTCTTTACTCCTTGAAAGCTTTCAACCTTGTCCTACCATTTCCGGGCGAGGAGTGATGCTTCTACAAGGAACTGTTGTGTTATCTCTTTTATGTACTCCTTTGGCTTGGCCGCAACCAACGAGCTCCACTCAGAATCTGCTATTGTGTCGACTTGATGCATTTGCATATAGACTATTTGGATAACTGGTCGAAAGTCATGCAGCTCTTTCTTGGCTACGGACTGTGTCTCATAGAGTGTATTTAGTTCGTTGTCGACCTGCTAAATTTGGTCAAACTTTTGTTGTTGCTCCATAGGGTCCATTGTGACCGCAACTTCCTCATTCAACACCTGAATTTTTGTGGGCACTTCCTCTAAAACCTGATTTCGCCGAGTGATGACGCCCATCCAGTCGCTAACTTCTATGAAGATTTTGGTGCAGTCCACGGTGTGTTTGTGCATTGTTGCTCTAACGTTGTTGCCCTGCACTATTATCTGTTGCATTTAATCTTGGAGTTGTTGGGGCTGATGTTGAGCTTCTTGTTGGACTTGTTGTAGCTCCGCGTGTATCTGCTCCATGTGGGTAGCAAGTTGTGTCCATGATTCTTGTAACAACTCGATATGTTGCTCTGGCTCGCTTATCTCGTTGGCTTCGGATAGATCAGGCACAACCTTCTGGATCTTCGGCCATGCTTCTGTAAGTTTTTCCTGCACTTTTTCCAGTTTTCACTGGACTTGGATTCTATCATGCTCTTCCTGTGTTTGAAATTCTTGCGCAACAAGTTTTTCTTTCCTGGCAATTTCGGATGATCTCTCGGCTTCCTGGATCCTTTTCTCTAGTTGGTCTGTGGAGTCTCTGATTAGTCCAAACAACTGTGAGGCTAGCCACTGTACCAGGTTTGTAGATGATGGAGCTATATCAGTGGGTGCTCGCATCTATAGAGGGATTTTGCTTGCCATTGAGTGGTCCAAATGGGTTTCTACCTTCTCCTTCGTTGGTGGCATTGGTGCGATCCTCAACCTTAGGTCTCTGGGTAAAAGCGTCAGAACCTCGGTTCTGGTTATGCAGAGCTACATCAATTATGCGCGTGGTTGGGGGTTCTGCAGGACTTTCTCCATTTTCTCTCGCATGGATGTCTTATGCGGCTCCATTGTTGATTCTGGCACATTGTGCACATCTGGTATCTCTGTATCTTCTAGTACTTCTGCATCATGTGTCATGATTTCTTGGGCATTCTCACCCTTGGGTGGTGAGGTGATTTCTTGGTTACTGTTGGTCACTATAATTGCTTATTAATTAAAACAATCAAGTGTCACATAAATTGTCAACCCAGGGAAGGTTGTTTATCTCAAAGGCAATCACACACTGTATATGCTCAATCTCAAAAGCAATCCAAAGTTGTAGTAAAACTAATCACACCTTTCTTTGAAGAGACTGAAGTTCTACTATGAATCACAGTAAAAGTAATCTATCTATTGCAGAGTTTAAGATTCAAAAAGGAAAATAATTATCAGAAGAATCCTGGATTACATTAAGAAATAGCAACCTAGGAAAAATGAACCTTTCAGCACACTGCAAAGAAGACTAACTATTATGTAGCAGAGAACAGGACCCTATTCCCCAAAGTAGGAACCTTCAACACCTATCTCTGACTATCACACTTTCGTAAACTCATTCTGCAAATAGAATTACCAATCAAAATGATTAACAATTACCGAAGACTAACTATTCTGTAACAGAGAACAGGACCCTATTCCCCAAATTAGGAATCTTCAGCACCTGTCTCTGACTATCACACTTTCATAAACTCATTCTGCAAACATAATTACCAATCAAAATGATTAACAATTACCTAGGAATGAATTATATGAAAACTATGTAACAATCAGTGGAAACAGAGTTTCATCAAAACAGAGTTTTAACAAGGTATAGATAAAAACAATGCAAACACACTATAGAAACTAATGGGTGAATATTGTGAAGAAGGTGGGCCCTTTCCTTCTCACAAGATTCCCCAGAAATAAAAGGACTTAAGAAGAAATGCTCAGAATGATCTTTTATTCATCTGTCAATTGTGACAAGTTACAATGTCCAAAATGAACACGCTCCTTCTCTATAATTCGCCTCTAGCTAAACCTTTCGTAATATCCCCCTTCTAATGTTGATTTCTCCACTATTTAAAGAGGAGAATCCTCTTAATACAATTAAGAATAAAATTACATGTGTACATACAGATCCTATTCTTAGTCTGATCTAATCTTCTATGCTGCAATAGAATATTCTAATCTCCCGTAGCAAAATGTTGTTACAGTGGTTGGAATGGTGTTGGATTGAGGTATAGCTGTTGCGGTTGGTGTAACAACTTCTTTATTTATCTTTTCTTGTTACTGTTGTTTGTAAAATATTGTTTCAACATCGCAAATCATGGGTTGTTTCAGCAACGGGATTTGCATCCTGTTTGACTGTTTCAGCAACGTGGTCTCAAGCAGCAGCGATGGTTGTAATGGTGTTGGCTTAAGGTATGACTGTTGCGGCCAATGTAACAGCTCCTTCTTGTTACTGTTGTATGTGAAATGTTGTTTCAGCATCGCAAATCACAAATTGTTTCAGCAACGGGATTTGTGTACTATTGACTGTTTCAACAACGTGGTCTTCAAGCAGCAACAGTATATTAACTGCAGTTCAAACTGTTTCAAAAACTATATATTTCTGATTAATGGCTAAGTATGAGAGTGATGTAAAATTACATGTAAAACAAATTAAACATATAGCAAAGAGAAGAAACTTTATATACTTTGGAGAAATAGGTTAAGGTGATAATGTAGGCTTAAATATGAGTGGGAAAAAGATGCAATGATAGAAAAAAGTATGAGAAAAAAGGTACATTATAGGGTCCTAACATTCCCCCCCAACTAAAAAGTTTGCATGTCCTCAGGCAACTTCAATCTGAATCAGAATCCGGATACTGACTCTGAGCGTGCAAATTACTTAACCAGTG
>JASDQU010235531.1:0-16666 GCA_032191745.1 Picea mariana | reverse complement strand
ATTAAAATTTTACCATGTTTCTTCATATCCTCTTGAGTCTTGGATTCCCACCAAATGAGTGCTGCACTATCCAATCTTAAAGAAACAAGCTGAATTTTGGTTTCATCATCTTGAATTTTTTGTATCCTACAATACATCTCAATCTGACGTATCCAGTTATCTAATTTCTCAGCATTAACTTCTCCATTGTATATTGGCAATTCAAATTTAATATCAAGCTTTAATTAAGGAATTTGCGAAGGAGTTTTACCATGTCCCTTTGGAGAATTCAGAAGAGTTCTTGAATTGGTAGAAGAAGAAGAAGAAGAATATGGAGGAGAGGGTGGTGGAGAAGCACCATTCCCTCCATTTCCATTTGGAGTTTTATCATCACTGCTTCCCTTATGCTTTGAAGGGTTGGAGCCTTCACCTTGCAACCATGCATTCCTTTCCATCAAGATCTTCATCATCTCTCTCATCTCCATGACAGCCTTTCTGAGATCTTCATCTTCTGCAGGAACACGATCATGACTTTCTTCATGAGCCATACTTGGTGAATGCCTCCTTGAAACTTGTGGTGATTGTATATGCTTCCTCCTTGAAGGATGAGAACTTGGCTCCACAAGTTTACCTTCTCCTCTTATGAGTTTCAACCTTGTGAGCATTAGAAAACAAAACACTTGCAAATAATCAAGTCTTCAAAAACCAGTGCTCTGATACCAACTTGATCTAAAAATGAAGAAGATTTGTAAACTTGGAAATATTTGCAAGTAAAGTTTATGTGTTGAAAGCAAATGGATCAACTTTGCAACACATCATTAATAGGATTTACTCATTTAAGACACAAATAAAAAACAACATAATCAATGAACATAAGCACATAAACACAACAAATGATAAAGGAGCTCACCCCTCTCTTGGGCTACATCTCCTGGTCCAGCTTCCAATGGATCATTATTATTAATTGCTCAAAGTGCTCAAAAACGTGGTTTACAATGGTCAAATTGACCAACAGACTGCTCCAATGGCTTCAGAGTGTCCAAAAACCCCTAGCTGGGCTTTTTCAGCACCTCGTTTGGCCAAAAAACGAAGAAGTTAGGCTTCCTTGAAGTCTCCTCTTTAAGCTTGCTGTCTCTGCATCTACAAATTGCACCCTTGTTCATTCAACCTAGCACACACGCTATTTAAAGCGTAAAAAACCAGCACCGAATGCAATCGCGCCAACAGTGTGAACTATAGGACAGTTATGGGCATGCCAGCCCCTAACTGCCAAGTTCTCGGGCACATGGGTCCATGTGACCACGCACATTTTTAAAAAGGGCTCCGTCCCATAGGCAAATAGAACCGTAACATGTGGCAGGTCGTTTCAACCATTTTAAACCACAAATTAAAAACCAAAAATGTGCGTGCGCCCATTGTACTAGAGTCATATGACATGGTCGTATGATATGAGTGCTATAACCACGGGCTGGGGCTAAGCCCCAACCTGACCCCCGCACCAAACAATAAACAATACAAACTTAAATTTATATAAACCCACTCATATAGCAAGGAACAAATGGTGGTATGTTGGTCGAGTGGACTTTGTTAAGGCTTTACACTAGTGGGGAGGTCTGGGGTTCGACCCCCATGGACCCCATAAAATTTTAAATAACAAACCATAGCCAATAATGGGGTGCCACGTGGCAGCCCATGACTAGGCCACGTGGCACCACACCATTAACCAAAAATGATGCCACATGTCACATCATAATTTGACCACATCTGCCAATCAAAAACTGCCACATCACCACATGCCACATCATTGTATGGATGTACGGTATCTGCCACATCATCATACGGCCCCTTCCATGTCATCCTGTACGGACTGCACAGTCAGCGTCCTTTTTTTTACCTGTTTGACGATTCAAACAGATTGCGATATCTCTCGCTCCCAATGTCCATTTGAAATGAAACAAGTTGCGTTGGGTTCACAATGATGAGGCCTATGCTCTCGTTTGATTTGAAGTGATTTCGAGCACTTTGAATTTTTGAGCAAAATTTGATCCCCTGATCAATGTTCCTCCTTACTTCATTCAAAATGATTGTCTTGTAATAATGTAAGAGGATCCTCAAACTCTTCTTGGACATTTAATAAAATTTCACCTTGTCCCTCATAGAAGGAATCTTCATTATCTTAGTGAGGGGAACATGTACGTTAACCTTTTCCAAAATACTAGCCATACCAATATTCAAGTCTATATCATCATTCTTAGGCAATATTGGTCGAGGAGAAGGGATATCACTTGATGTTAAATGGGGCCTTGCTCAAGGAAGTCTAGGATCACTAGGAAGGGTTTTAGGTGCATTATTCTTTCTAATATAAACTTGATATTCTCTTTTATTGAGCCTTTCCCTTGATTTTTCATCCATTCGATTCAAAATTTATAACCTTGCCTTCCTAGTAGCCTCTTGTTTACTCCACTCAAGTTGTTCCACAGTGACATTGTATTATTCTTGGGAAGAGATGGTATAAATGGGGTCCAATGTATTAATATAGTTCATGGCATCACAATTATTATGGTCCTCATTACTACCATCAATATGAGGCTTAGGAAACGCATGTTCCTAGTGAGAATCACCACAAGGAAAACTCCAAGGGACAAATTCTTGATTAATCATATTAGTAGGTTCTAGGATATTAGGAATCTTTTCTTCATTAGGAACTCTAGGTTTCCATCCAAGATTTCCCTTTTGTTGTCAATTACCATTGTAGGGAGGTCTAGGAGGAAGATTATATTATTGAGACCTCGTAAGGCTAGTGTTGGCACAGGGGCAGACCCAGGGTTCAACGCTACAACAATGCACCAAAAAAACCCTAACTACCCACCCTTTCGGCAACACCTGCGAAGCAGATGAAGTCTCACCCGAGGTAGAGGCAGGGGTGGTTGTGAGACTCAGGTGTCTGCAACCTTAGCTGGGACATAGATATGTGATTATATCACTTAGAAAGCACTTAGAATAGATCATTCATCAATATTCCACTTATATCTACTTCGTCGACATAACATAGCATCGCAACATTCACTTAGGTCTAGGTTATTTTAGCACTTAGCAACAACAAGACAGATCAGATCTGGTAGATCAAGAACTTAGCATATTCATACACATCAGATCTAACATTCATAGCACTAAGCACAAGTGAGTCTATCTAATCACATCTAAGAACTTAGCAATACAAAACATCTAAGAATAAGCACAACACACAGTATTTACATGGTTCATCCCCACCCTAGGGCTACATCCACCAACTCTTCTTCTTTATTAGCCTCAGTCAGTCTGGTTACAACACAAAGCTATCAAAATCCTACTCTGCATAGGACAGGAGATCTACGCACACCTCGCCAGATCCTCCTTCCTTGAGTAGATCTAGCAAAAAACCTCCTTACAATCTGTGCACTCAACACTTACAACACTTGCACTTAGCTCTACAAGTCAATCACATAGATGTCGATCTAGCACTTAGCTTATAGCCATCTACATCCTCTTACATCGCCTAGTTACTTATTTATACATTAAAAAAGTGGGCCTAAGAGTGGGTGAACCCATGGGCCGACATCCCTTTCCCGTTACATTATCCCAAAACCCAAAAAGGACCCAAAAGGAGGTCTAGCTTCCACAATCTCTGCTTCGCTTTGTGCTTCATCTTTGACAGGCTGTCCAAGTCCCAAAAATGGTCAAATATGACCAAGTGTTCCTCAAAACTTGGTCAAGGGCCAACATGCCCCCAACACTCACCTGTGACTCGTCCTGAGTCACTCAAGTCTGATCAGTTCTACTTCAAAGGCCTCGAGCTTGGATCGAGCTACTTCGACCTGTTGTTGTGTCGTGACCTCTTGTTCAGTGAAGTCATGGATGAGTGCGTTATTCATTGGTCCTTCTAAGCATTACTCTTCTGAATCTAAGACCTGATCCATCTCTGTTCCTTGGCTCTCAATATCAGTGAACAATTGATATGCCTTCTCTTGCACTGGTTGAATTCGTTGAGAGACTTCCATCACTTTACTTTGGATCATGTGGATCTGTTGCTGGGTGGTGCATTGCTCGTGAAATCTCTTCATCTATTCGATAGGTGACAAGGCCTTCAGTTGTGCTTGTAACATATCTGCGTGCTACTTTGCTTCTTGGATTTGTGACTCAAATTTATGCAATTGTGGATTCTCATTTACGTTCTCATATATCTGCGCACTTCTGCTACTTAACTGTTTACATTCCTCAGTGAGTTCTTTAATCCTTTCTACTATTCTCTAGGCAATCATTTCTCACTACTCACACTCTTCTTGCGGAGCACTTGGTATGCTCTAAAGCTCTAAGTCCACGACTCTTTGTTGAAGTTGCTGGATAACTTCAACAAGCTTCATCACTTGGTGTTCTATGGGTTTTTCTACCTTCTGCTCTAAGCCGTTCATAGAGTGAAATGATATGTTGACTGCTTCTTCAGTCCCTATCTTCTTCACAAGTAGTTTCTCTTTCTCTTTTTGGATCTTCGCTCTGTCTTCTTCAGACTTCGCTTGGAGAGTGTTCTTCTCTTGTTGAGTGGCTCGACGGTGTTCGAGGATTTCCTCCTGTGATTGCTTTAAGTCCTGGGTGGCCTGCATTGTTTCTTCCTCTTCTTTCCGAAGGCGTACTTCGACTATGTCAACAATATTGCAGAGTTGAATGGGTTCATATCCCTCTCCTATTGTTCCTTCTTGCAAAAGCGCAATGGAGACTATGCGACTAGACTGAAGTGCCTATTGCACTCCTTAGAGCTCAATCTTAATTCTATTGTACAATGTCTCTTGCTTAGCTCCCTGCTTTTATGTTATCTCTTTTATGGCTTCATTCATATTTGCGATGAGGAAAGTGAAGTCATCTGGAGTGAGTGTTATCCGCAGCTTAGTTATAGGAGCTTTCGATTTCTTCCGTTAGGAAGGTTCCGAAGGTGAACCCTTCCTCTTCTTTATGGTTTCTACTTCATCTTATAGTTTTTGTTCTACTTCTTATAAGTCTTCACCATCACCTCCTTGATCTGGGGTAATGGAAGGCATCCTTATAGATAGGCTATCTATGTCCTAGACTTCCTCAGCCTTCTTCATTTTCTTTGTTTTCTTTGTCTTGATGGGCCCAAGTGTGTCTTGCACAGATTTTGGGCTGTCGATGTCGGACAGTTCTGTGGGGTCTACTAAAACAAGGAGGTCTGCTGATCATTCCTTGGTGATCTCCTCCAGGTCTTCTTCTGTTAGCTTATAATAAGATTGCAACTATTTCTTGTGCTCATTAGCACGTGCTGTTATATAAATGAAGTGGCGGTCCGCGCTAAACTTCATTAGGGGCCAAAACCTATGGAGGGTATTCGGGGTCATCCAAGGCTCAGATTGGATGGATATCTTCAACTGGTTGTAATAGGTATGGAAGACGACGTTGGATTGCCACTACTTGTTCATATCGTTCGAGTACCACTATGTACTGAACTTCATGACCAGTGGTTCGAAGGGGTCGATGTCTGGGAAGGGTGAACCTTCCGGTATCTCCCATGCAACAAAGCTATAAGTATCAAGAGCCAGCTGAAATGGAATTCATGCCCCTGATCTTGGGATTTTCTGCAGTCAATCTCTAGTTGATTCACCAGGTACTTCTCCAAGTTCATCTGCAATCCCTCTATGCAGTTCCCTGCGAGGTTGACTGCAAATTCAGATACTTGCATACCAACTTCCCTATGATTAGTTTACAGGCGAGGTGCACTGTGGCTTTTTCGATAGAAGCTACCTTGTAGTCTCACACACCTTTCTCAACATCGCCATAAGTTTCTTTAATCCTCTGTGCTAATGCTCGGTCTGAAGTATTTCCAGGGTAAAAATCCTATGGGTCAAGGCCCTGCATGCTCAGCCCTATGATTCGATTGATGAAGGTCGGATCCACAGTGATGCGATGGTTCAACCATAGGTATCCTCTGTGGTAGCAGGACAACAACAACTTTACACATGCAGTTACAGATTCTTCAGCTGCGCTAAATTCGTCGGACATATACACTTAGGATCAATATCTCGGGATCTCAAAGTAGCATAGGTACTGTAATAGGGTAGAGAGTAAGAGTGGAGTAATCATTGTTCACAATTCATGTAGTTTGCGGACTCAAATTCACAATTATCAAAAGTGTCTTCCATGCATGGTGCGATGGAATAAGTAAGTAACTCTGTAATGAATCATTTGTAATGAATATGGAGCTCCATTAACTCTTGTTCTATTCATTATGGCGTGGTCTAATGGCCTGGTGATGAGCCATCAATGATTTTTGATCTGTTCGGAGCGGCAGTCGAATGGATATATCAGCCTCCAATGGCTATATTGCTTCTCCATGGTGAAGTGACCCATGTCACTGTTCTGATATCCCGACGAAGCTCCATTTTTGCAAAGTTTCTTTCAAAGAGGTTCCCTCTGGAACCTGTTGTAACTTTTCAATCTTAGCCTTCTTCTTACTCAACTTTCTAGCCTTCTTCCCTATGAGATTCGTCTCAGTAGTTCTTTTCCTGTTCTGATTCTTATTTTCCTTGGGCATAGGCACTTCACGCTGCTGAGGTCCTTTCCTAGGACTCAGGGGTAATACCTCTTCTATATTTGAGATAGATACTCCAATCTTCTGTGAGTCCTTTAATGCTTTTGAATCTTTGACATCTGGGCTTCTAGTGTCGAATATATTTGATTTGTTCTCTTGTTCTTTAATCAATTGTGCGATCCTTCTGGTCATGAAATATTTTAACTCTTGTCTCTACTATTCTAAAACCTTTTCTTCTTTCTTCTTCTTGGCTTTATCTCTTTCAAGCCAAGGTTTTCCAAGTAACATAGTAAACGAGGCATTGTCTTCAATAAATTTGATAATCTCAAAATCTTCTTCTGTCGAAGTTCCATTGACATACATAGATATCTAAGTGAGCCTTCCACATAGGTTTACCAGTTTTCCTTTGAATAGTCCTATTCCTCTTAATGAAGGGATCATAGCAGGTCTTCCTATATCTTCCCAAGTTCTCTCTATCATAAAATTCACCTGTGTTTCCTCATCCAGAACACAGTCAATGTCGAAGTCTCCTATTCTTACCTCGATGCATTCTTTTTCCTTAAAGACCTCTGATAATCTAACATGTCGATGGTCATCCAAGGTGTCTTTCATCTGTAGCAATATCTTTTCTGATTCTTTCTGGGGTTTTTCTATTTCTGGATCTGCCTTAGGGTTTTCTTCATTCAGATTCATTCTTTCAAGATTAGCAATCATTCTAGGGCAATTCAACACTTCGTGGTCGAAGGATTTACAACATAGGCAACTAGGTTTCCCACCAGTGCATTCCTTAGCTAGATGGCCCGGTTTTATGCAAATGTAACATAGGGTTAATCCTCTCTTTCTCTTAAATGATCCCCATCCTCTTCTGTACTGTGCACCAAGATCATGGTAGCTAGCCTGCAAAAAATTCTTTCTAGGATCCTGCATCCATTTGTTAGGCCAAACATTCTTTTTATGCATAGGTATAACATATCTATCATTATGCTTATCATATGTAGCTATATCAAACTTTCTTTCATCTATCAATGCCCTAGTTTTCAAGCTATGAAAAAATCTATCAAAAATACCTAGATCCATACTCTAGAAACAAAAAATTCCACTTATCTTACTTCTACAGAGCACAAATCTTTCAGATCTAAGAGATTTTAACTATTCTTACCTTTATCATAGCACTGAGCTTACAAATCTTACCTCTTTTCTGCATATCAGACCTCTTTTCTTCAAAAAATTCTACTTTTACCTTTCTTAGAGAACCAAGCGTTCAAATATCGCTTCTTTTATTCAGATCTAGCCTTCTCTTTTCAACACTGAGCTTTTCATATCTAGTAAAATACTGCGTACTAGGGCATAGATCCATGCACAAAGATTCTACAGTTTCAGGATGAATCTTTGCACAAAGCTTATCCTCCCTTAGTTCCCAATAATCACAATTTTAGGTCCCAACAACAGAACCATTTTTTGGCACAGGGGCAAACCCAGGGTTCAACGCTACAATAATGTACCAACAAAACCCTAACTACCGGCCCTTTCGAAAACACCTGCGAAGTAGTTGAAATCTCACCAGAGGTAGAGGCAGGGGTGGTTGTGAGAATCAGGTGTCTGCAACCTTAGTTGGGACACAGATCTGTGATTATATCACTTAGCAAGCACTTAGCATAGATCATTCATCAATATTCCACTTAGATCTACTTCACCGACATAACAGAGCATTACAACATTCACTTAGGTCTAGGTTATTTTAGCACTTAGCAACAACAAGACAGATCAGATCTAGTAGATCAAGCACTTAGCATATTCATACACATCATATCTAACATTCATATACATCTCTAACACTAATCATAAGCGAGTCTATCTAATCACATCTAAGCACTTAGCAATACAAAACATCTAAGAATAAGCACAAAGCACAACACACATTATTTACGTGGTTCACCCCCACCCTGGGGCTACGTCCACCAACTCTTCTTCTTTATTAGCTTTAGTCATTCTGGTTACAGCACAGACCTATCAAAATCCTACTCTACATAGGATAGAATATCTGTGCGCACCTCGCCATATCCTCCTTCCTTGAGTAGATCTAGCACAAAGCCTTCTTACAATCTGTGCACTCAACACTTACAACACTTGCACTCAGTTATGCAAGTCAATCACATAGATGTCGATATAGCACTTATCTTATAGCCATCTACATCCTCTTACATCACCTAGCTACTTATTTATACATTAAAAAAGTAGGCCTAAGCGTGGGTGAACCCATGAGCCGACATCCCTTTCCCGTTACATTATCCCAAAACCCAAAAAGGACCCAAAAGGGGGTCTAGCTTCCGCAATATCTGCTTCTCTTTGCACTTTGTCTTCGACAGGCTGTCAAAGTCCCAAAAGCAGTCAAATATGACCAAGTGTTCCTCAAAACTTGGTCAAGGGCCAACAACTAGCCATCCTACCCATAAGAAGATTTTGATTTTGTGTAAGTTTGATTGATAATTGCTTGATATTTCTATTTAAGAGGGTCATAGGATCTTGATTAGGTTCGACATTTCTTAAATTCCTAGGATTACTCTTATCTTTGGCACGAGGAGCATGAAAAGGTTCAACTTTGGATACTAAAAGAATTTCCTCAATCTTAGTGGCTTGCTCTTGTGCTTCTACAAGGGTCTTTGGGGCCTTATACCTAAGCATGAATTCAAATTTCCCTTCAAAGGAATTTGTATATATAATGAAAATAACATCGTCCTTTGGGTTAATGTTATTAGGGATTTGTTTAAGTAAAATTTCAAATCTAGTATCAAATTCTTTTACCGATTCATTCTCCTTCTTCTTTATCTCATTAAATTGTATCATTAAAATTCTAGGATCTCTTTTAGTATCACATCGTGGAACTCATCCCAAGTTTTAATACTCTTATTAGGAAGGATATTGTACCATTTCCTAGTGTCTCCTACAAAGGTAGCAACAAAGAGTTTCATAACTATATATTCATCATCATTATTAAGAGGGTTACTTTGAAAGGATGCCCAAAAGTTATCTAAATGTTCTACAACATTAATGACATTATTACCAAATAATTTTGGCAACCACTTATCAAAATTTTGAGGCATATAATGAGAGTATCCTGGGATTCTGGACATATCTAAAGGCTTTAAGGAATTAGTGACCCATGGTCATTGATCCATTGGAGATAAAGGAAGTCTTCCTCCAAACAAGGACTTGAATACAAGAGAGTGAGGAGGCCTTATATTATAAGCCTTGGTAGGGTTAACAAACCTTCTATTAGGTTCTTTATTAGTGCTTTTAACACTTAGGTTTTGTGGAGTCACCAAATGATATTACTAGACAAAGATCATCAAGGTAAGATACATGGATTCTACCCTTAATGGAGTTGCCAGGAAATCTAAGTAAGAAAGACTTTGATATAAACTTACCAAGGGAACATTGAAGTATAGACTTCAATATCATAGGAAAAATTACTCAAATCTCCTTGGCAATGATCCAAAATGTTATCACAAAATATAGCACTTGTGCAAAGACTTAACAAGGTGCTCAACTAGTGTAACATATGGAAGTAATTTCCATTGTCACATAAGCAAGAAATTCCCTCATTTTAGTGAAGGATAGAATATATAGAACAAGGTAGGATTCCTTAGCAACCTCAAGGGATCCTATAGCAAGCTAAGTAAAGTCTACGAACCCTTATCTTGGATTCTTGATTCATCTAGGTCAATGTTATGAGAAAGGTTAAGGTAAATTGGACAAGGAAAAGTGATTGTGTGTGTGAGGGATGTGGCGACCAATGATGTCTATTGGAAACTAAATAAAATGCCCCAAAACACTAACTAATAAAAGAGAATAAAAAAGGGTTGTTCCACTAGTTATCAAAGAGAAAAAAGTCATTGTAATAAAACTTGGAACAAGAGATAGTATACTTCATAAATAGAAAGTTTACAACAATGATAGTAAATTAGTCTTAAACTAGTTAAAATGCAATGGAATATATTACCAAATGTTAATAAAAGACTACCAAATCATAGACTAATGATTACTTTCAAGAAAGAGCATTAAACTATGTCAATTAGGTTCAATATGACAATCCCTAATGGATGAAAATACAATAAATTTAGAAATGATGATGTTAGATGATAATCTAAGCTAAGATGCAAGATACTAGGCTAGAAATGATAAAAAATTAAAATGCAATGCAAACCCTAAGCTAACACCAAGTTGTTTGAGGAAGAGAAACTAAACTAAGGCTTGTAATCACTTGTAATAATAGAAATATTGGTGTCTTTTTTAAGTCCTTTGGCATATGGAGTTAATGCAACAACTTGAAAGGATGTTAAAATCAAAGGAAGACTTAGAAGATCAAACCCTAGGATTATACAATCATAAAATTAGGTCAAACCTTGTAGGAAATAAAAACCATAAAGTTTATCCACTCATAAATCCTAGGTGCTCTCCTACTTTTTCTAGAGCATTTAGCACAAGATCAAGTGGAAATATATCAAACCCTAGAGTTTATCCACTCATAAACCCAAGATTTCAACCAAAAAGACAAGGCTAAGGTGATTTCCACTCACAATCCCTAATCTTGACCTTGTATGCTTCAACAAAATTAAGATGGGTAAAACAAGAGAAGTTGATGACCAATTACAATCCTTCCCTAGGGTTTCTAAATTTTTTTATTAAAGGAAACGATATAACATGAAACTTATCACCACTTTGATAGAGCATTCACTTAAATACCATGAGAAAAACACAAATAGTTGGAAAATACCACTTACTAGACCAAGTTGTTGTGCATGGAGAATCCCTAGTTTCACGAAACATCCACCAAAACAAGAAAAACATCCACTAGATCAATCTTCCAAAGGTGCATATAAGTACTCCATAATGAAGAGAGAGTAAAAGAAGACAAATACTGATGATTCTCCACAAGTGTGAGTTATTATTCAACAATGAATTAGCACTAGCCTTCTTATATGAGGAAGCCATAGTGCTATCAACCCTCAAAGCCCCTAAAAACATAAAATATCCATGATACAAGTTGGATAGGTCATGGACGACCCCAAAAATAGCCTCAAACATAAATAAAAATGCTAACACACCAAAAATCCCCTCTAAAGTGACACGTGTGAGTATCAAATTCCACAATGAAGGTGACGTCGTGCTCTAGAAGGGTGCAAGGGCATCCAAAGGCCATGTATCATCATCAAACAATGAAAAGCATGGTGAAAAGTCACACCTCCCCATCAAAGGTCACATATCATCATCAAAGGACCCCAACTCATCCTCAAAACACTTTCTCTAATGGTAGGTCATCCCCATCATTATCAAATCATAATAGTACATGACATCATTATCAATATTCTGAACATCAAAAGTGAACGAAGGATCCATCATCTCTCCAAGGGGTGTCCAATCATCTCCAATTGCAACATCCTTAAATGAAATCCTAACATGCTCTGAGGTGCATTGTCCAAGGTGTGGGATTCATTGCCATCTGATAGCTCGTCTTACCATATTTAGTTGAAATAATGCTAATGTGTCTCACTATGTGGGGAAAAAAACATTCAAATAAAAAAAACCATAAGGAAAGTTTCAAACAAACATATTAATCAATTTACAGAATGTGAAAATAACAAATTACATGTAGGATTGGGAATTCAGGCATAAGTATATTTGCAAGAATAAAGATGTTTGGGTGAATATGTTACACCATAAGTGTTATAGCAAATTTTGCCTCACCCCATGAAACTTTCTTGGATGGCCTTTCCATTTCCCTATGTAGACTTGAACTCCCCTTTTGAACTTCCCAGAGCCAAAAAATCATATTTTTCCACATATACGCGCCCTACTAGTTAGATAACATGCATATACATAGGTTGCACCACTACAACCCATGTACATCGGGTTTGGTGCTCAAAATTAAAAATTGTGTCAGGTTTCCATGTCACTTCATGAGATCCATGATCCTTGACCTTCCATATACTGGAAACGTTCTGACTTGTCCCTTCAGTTCCACTTGAAGGCTATAAATTGAGCCATGTCCAAGCCGTGGAGATGAGATAATTCAACTTTTGAGAGCAAAGATACTCTGGAGAAACTTTCACTTCACATTGAGTTTGCATCCCTTTATCCTTTAAATTATGAACTCATTGTTCATCCCCCAAGTCCTTCCTTCTTTGATGGATAACCTCATTGTCTCCTTTATATGAGCTTTCCTTTGGTAGAGGCCCAACTAGAAGGGACTTAGTTTCTTGGTTTTGAGATGTGCTGACATAGAAGTTTGTCACTTATACACTTATGCTGATCATTTTTAATAGAAAAATTGTTTTCTCGTCCAATTGATATCTTGCAATCCATGGACGTATTTATCATGCATGTTAATGGATTATGATATTTTATGTGCTAACATTATATATTGTCACCATATGCTTGCGTATCTTGGTTTTTGAGGAAAATTTGCAGGTATAAAGCTTTGAGTTGCATGCTCAACGATGGTCTTCATCGAACATCCGAACAAGGTGGGATATTGATCTTATCTTGTTAGCATTTTCATTTATATAGCATACTTGGGATTAGAGTTGATTTCTGTAGTCATTCTGTCTATTTTTGTTTACCCCATTCCATAGAGATATTTTCCTCGTAATAGAATTGGCAACCATACTAGGATTGATCTTTTGATTTGGGGTTTGGAGTTTTTTTCTCCTTGACTTGGTCATTGTTAGCTTGAGTTTCCTTGTCACCTGATTGCTTGACAGCCTAGTTTTACTTTTCATCTTAGTTTCTTGGCTTAATCCTTTCACTAGAAAGTGTTTTATTACATATACATGGGTTTTCCCTTGATAGACATGTACATACGTGAGTTGTCCTTCTATAGCGCATGTACATACATGATTTTTTCTCAAACAGTCGTGTACATCAACTTTTTAGGATTCCTGGATGAGTTTGGTGTTTGCTGGGTGAGTTTGGTTTGTTGCTAAGTCTTCTTGGGTCTCTGTCCTAACTATTGAGTGCTTTAAGAGTAATAGGAAACCTTATTATTGTTGGATTTTTGGGTGGTATTCTTTCTTATCATATTTTTCATTGGTTTTCCTTGCATCTTGGTCTGAGTGTTTGCTTCTTAGTATCCTGCTTGGCTTGTCTCTTTTTTATTATAGTAGGGTCCATGTGTGAAGATGATATTCAATCCTAGAGTTTTCTTTTCTTTGTATCGAAAATACAAAAAAAAAATTATTTCATTATGAAATTTGATCTTTTGGGTACTTAGTATTGATCTTGATGAATGTGGAAAGATTGCATTTTATTGAAATTGCAGAAGTTACATTGAAAGTTGCATTTGAAAATCTTACCATATTTTGAGAATTTAAGATTAGGACTTAGTGTTATGTTCATATTCATTTCTTTTATATTTTAAGTCATAATATCATCAGTTTCATGATGACATCTCTTGAGTAAACAAAATCCATTGAAAGTAACGCTGATTAACCAAAATTGATCAGAAACAATTTTATTTTTCGGAGTACACAAACAAGCATAAGATATAGGGCCTTGGAATAGGATTTTGTGAGTAAACTTCTCCAAGGATATTAAACTAAACATATGTGTCTGACCAGGGAGTGGTGAAATCCATTGTGTAATTAGTGACACCAGGACACTCCGCTCACACTGGAGTTAAGCACGAGGTCACACGAAGTTGGTTGCAGAGATAACCCTCTAATACCTTATTAGCATCAGAGATATTTTTGGGGATCTATTCATATTTGGGGGTCTTTCTAGTACCTTTACCTCCATGAGATATGATGCTTTCAATATTTTGGGCTTTGTTACCCTGCCCATATGGTGGAATTGACTTACCACTATTCGCCTACGCATTGGTTATATCATGGTGGCTCTAGTTTCTTGACATAGGTAGCCACATAGGTTACTTGTAGGGATTATTCTGCAGGTACCCTGAGTCACATAAGGGTCGGACAACACACAACCTTTATGGAGGATTACCTCTCCAGAGGATCTGACCAATTATGTTGTTAATCCCTCGAGGGCTCTTATAACTAATTCTGATACCTCCAATCTTTTGAAGGGAGTCTCAGACCCCTCTTGGGCAAGGCATACCTACTCTAGTGAGGGAAGCCCCTTTTCAACTACTATATCTTGTTTGTGTGCATTTGAAATTTTTGTTTATTTTGGTGTGTTCCTTGATTATTAGTTGTCCCTAGGATTTGTTTTTATATCTCGAGTCTTGATTCATCAGGGAGCCAAACCAACTTCCTTGCAGGTCTCACCGTTTGTTAAATTTGTCACCGCATCTTTAGTATTTTCCTTCTAAAAGTCGCAAAGTTACTAAACGTGGTACACATACCTCCACCTACCAGACTTGTGATTATACAATTATGAGTACTGAGTTGAGTTCGAAAGACACTGGGAGTCGCTTGACTCCTATACCTACTGTAGTTAATGGGACTCCTTCGACTCCTTCAACCGCTATGGTTGTAGTGCCAGAGTTTTCCATCCTTACTCCTATTTGGCATGTGTTGCTACTCAACCCATAGTAATGAACCCTTTCAGATATATTTTTAGTATGACTGGATATAATTCTTAGTCCATACCTTTGGTCTCCAACCCTTTCTCTTTTGGTATGCCAAATATGACATCACAACTTTCATCCTCCATTCCAATGAATAATGCTAATCTCTGTCTAGGATGTGGGGGCATAGCTCCTCCACATACTCCTCTCTTGTTTGGTGGAGCTCATATTCCCCAAACGAGTCCTACTTTTGGAAACCAACCTCCTTTTCCTCCCAGGTGTAATCCTAGTGTTATCACTGAAATTTCGTCTGCACATGGCGACAAGAACTCCACATCATCAAAACAGCAATGAAGTCATTCATGGCACTGAATTAAGTTCACGACATTCCAGAAGGGTCAAAAAATATACAAAGTAACCAAAAATTGAAGGGTGCTTTACAACAGTTTGATGCGCGCGCACATGCGCGGGACAAAAACGTGTTGCTAGAGCATGTGTGCCCGACGCGCGACTGTCAACATAAAAACCCGCGCATTTGCTAATACGGTGCATTAATTGCATAAGTTGGCCTCCTGACCACCTACGGACCGGCCCCCAAGATGATTTGACTCTCAAATCAGAGTCGGCTCTGCAAAATCGACGAGTTAATGACCTAAGTGAACCCTAAACAGGTCCGTGTTCACACTTGAAGAAGGTTACGTGACCGCCTGGAGAAATGCTATAAATAGCCGTGAGGACACACTGTTTTGGCAGGGAATTTAAAGCAATGTTATGCTGTCCAGATGATTCAGAGCTCAGTCTTTGACAAACAATCCATCAGCTGCATAACCCAGAGTTCTTTCACCACTTAGTTCAATTCTATTCATTTGTAAGGAACGCATTGTGTTGAGGGCCCCGAAGAGCCTTCCGCTGGAGGGAGAAGGAACCCCGGTCTCTTTCTTCAGCGTGTGCTCTGGTTTCATTAATATACCAAGCCTGAAACCATTGATGACCCCTGTGTCTTATGTTTGATGTTTTTGTTTATTTTTCGCAGTGTTATTTGCTTTCAGTTGATAGTTAGATTGTATTCAGTTTTGTTTTATGTTAACCCTATGCTGCCACAGATGTTCTGCCCTGATGAACCCAACAGGGTATGCAGAGCACTCTCCATTTTGCTCACCTGGTGACCATTTGAACGCGAACAGACTGGTGACTCTGCTGGGGAGTTAAGGTATCAAATCCTCTCTCAATTGGGTTCAATTCACTTTCCTTTTGTTGATTTTAACTCGCAGGGACTCAAACCGGCTTTCGCCGACCTGTTAACCGGTCAATTCACAGCAGAATCAAGAGAATCGGTGATTTTTCTCAAGTGCGCGAGTATTCCACCCCACAGATGCACGCATGCGCTGGGATTAACATTTATTTTCCGCATGCACGCGCCTCTGTTTACAGTGACAGCCGTGCATTGGAACAAAATTTTTCATTGTAAGGTTTTGATGTGGGGAAAGTCAGTTTCCTTTTCAAAAATGATGTATGCATGCTCTAAATACTGCACCACTTAGACCCCTCAACTTATAAAGGGGATAGTCAAACAAACATAGGCACTT
>JASDQU010235530.1:6176-17087 GCA_032191745.1 Picea mariana | reverse complement strand
AAAGAATGCCAGGCGGTCCTTCATGTTGGAGGTGTAATCACGAAGGGCAAAGAAAATATCCATGTTCTCCAATCATGCCTCGATGGTTGAGCCGTCCGTGGCACCCATGAAATCAGGAAGCTTAACCTTCTCTAGTTCTTTGTGAATGTTACAACTTCCAGTTGAAGCATGTTGTTAACCCCCCATTAGGTACGAGCGCCCTAGACTCATCTCTACTAGTCAGTTAATCAAGGCCTCTAACATCCTCTGGAAGGACCTCATCAGGCCAACCACATCCCCCACAACAATATTCTCTTTTCCAATGACTTTCTCTTCTCCTTGGGGTTATATTCCTCCAGCGTGGGTGCTACTAGAGGCATTGCACCTCCTCCCTTAGCACCATGTTGTTTACCACCAAAACGTCCTCTAATCATGATTACGATAAGGGCCAATTTAAATTTTAATTAGCGATAAGATATTAACCACATGTTTCGTACAGTGGAAGGTGTAATGATTCCCCAGTCGTAGGGTTGAACCCGCTCTCATACCATATGTAACGACCCAGTCATTACATCAACCAATTTTATTTTTTTTGCATTGGGATATTAACTCGTTACAACATAATAACAAAATACATCATCGTAACTAAAACGACACATAAGAATTGCATTAACATAACTAAAAGAAACACATATTCAACGCAGATCATAATTAACGACGTACTTCAACACATCACAATTAACTGAGGAAAAATATAACTAATGATCACCAGACACTGAATATCAAAATAACTACCTGCCAAACCTACCCTGCAAGGTTAGGACCTCTAGGAAACATAAGCAATGCTCAAGCCCAAGATTCATCCGATTGATTTTGACCACTTAAGGTCTCAGGGCTGGCGACTATTTTGAGGAACAAGAAGGTGTCTAAATCATACTAACACAATCAAGTCAAAAACCAACTAGCTCAATCAATCAACATCATTATTGTTCATGGTGCAAGAGATTTTGAATACTCCATCATTCATACATCGATATGATACATGTGGCAAGCGAAGTCTAATTACTCAATCAACCATACATCAATGATAATATATGGCACAATAGTATTCTAATAACCAATCATATATCACATTAATTCCAAGGCGCAAGAGAATCATCAATTTTATTCATTGCGTAAAGAAATATAATTACATACATTAAATTATACATCACATAAGTTTAAGGTGCAAGAGTATCATCAATTTAATTCATTACGCAAGGATATCTAATCACATACATTCAATCATACATATTAAACTTAAGGCGCAAGAGATTATAAGGGCTTAATCAATCATGTAACAATATAAGTTAAGGCGCATGTGTAATCAACTTTGTTTTATTTTCATGGCGCGAAGAAAACATCTATTTTATTGCAAGTCATGTGAGTAATCAATTCTCAAATTAAACAATAATTCAACATCATTTCCTAGGTGCGCGCATGATCTAAATTACCAAATTAAATAATAAATCCACATTCCTTCTAGAGCACGTTACTAATCAACTATGAATTAAATAATAGATCAACCTTATTTATTCATGGCGCAAAAGAAGTCTAACTACTTACTTAGTCATACATAAATATCATTTTCAAGGTGCAAATAATACTAAAATCTAGTCCAGTAAGGAACCCTATCCCTTCTAATTTCCCACATAAATGAATCCTTTAGAGAATATAATGTTTAGCAATATTTAACCTTCTATTAATGTATAAAATAGAATTTACCATATCCCAAGATAATTTACTTTGTCTACTTGAATAAAATTGGCATTGTACAACCCATCACTTCGTCCATTCTTCCATTCCCAAGGTATGGTGTGCATCATAAAAGTTAAAACCATAACCTAAATCCCATCTATCTACAAGAGTAAGGATAAATTTATCTAACTGATTCTTAACCCAAAAGTAAGGTTCCAGTGTGAAAACTACCTATACCCCTAAGGGATGTTAGAAATTCCCAAGTCAAGACATAATAACTTTAAGTGTTTAAGTTCAACCAAAGTATCCAAGTTAAAAGGCCTAATGGAACCACTAGAAGTATAAGACTAAGGTTTTTATGTACAAGAGAAATTATTATGCTAAGGATTTCAAAATGGTGATGAAGTTATTGTTAAGTTGTATAAAAACCCAGGTTAAACCCATCTCCAAAAACCATACAATTGTTCAAGGGATGAGGGCAAACTTCCTAGACTAATACCTAAATATGCTTAAGGGATAAGTGAGGTTAGCAAGACATTTTATTCTCCATTGGAGAGTGCTTCCGATAGGGGATATGATGTTTGCATATGGTATAGACCTTAATTTATAAAAGTGCAACTTTTACATATATATAATTGTGAATAACTCTAAGTTCTATGATTTAGATGATTATATAATAAAATTGAAAGGGATATCCCATGAAGCATAGCCTTACACACAAATAGATTTTAAGGAACCGATAAAACTTGATTGATAGTTTTAATTCTTTTCACCCAAAGGGTAAAAGAAAAGAATCTTCAGTCGATGATTATTGCGGTCAAGCTTGAAGAATCCTTCCCAAGGAAATATCTCCTCTACTCCCAGAACCCATCCGAGGGATCTAACGCAACTAAAATCAGGTCCTAAGGACGCAAACATAAGTGCAGTAATCAGTGTCACAACCCAACGACCTTTCGGAAGCTTCTTCTAGTTGTCAGCTAGGTGTGACTTAATCTTGCGGACTAAAAGCAACTCTATGCCAGAACTTAGTTTGACCATAACCTACTACATGTATTGTTACAACTTGACTGAAGTCACATAGATCTCAGTGAAAAGGAGGTTGCAGCATCTCGGGCCCATATTACTATTTTTTCGGGTAAACATATCTAAAAAGAGAGCTTTTTATGCTACAAAGATAATTCGAGGTTCTCCTTAGTTGCATTACGGATTTCTCCTTGAAAGTTTTATTTTTACGCTAAGTTCAGTGATAGAGATGGAAACTAATAGTGCAATCAGTTTTCACGATGTTAAACCCAAACCTCTGTCTGATCAAGTCTTAGTAATAGGTAACAGTTCCTAAAAAGTTAACTCACTGTTCCTTCTATCAACCCTCTGCGACAAGGGTCCCTTACCAAATTGTCTGGCATATAGACTGAAGGTGAAGGTGATGTAAATTTACCAATACCGAAAAGGGATTCTAAACACAATGAGTAAAATTTGGTCAAGATGAACTTGAAGGAAAAGCTCCCAAGATGCCAGTGAAATTAAGCAGGGATCCACCTTCTTCTTAAAATGCCGAGCCATGGGGATTCACACGAGAAGAGAATGGAATTTAAAGGATGATCCAAAACTCCCACGAGTTGAATCCCACATGATCCAAAACTCCCACGAGTTGAATCCCACATGTAAGGAAATTCCCAAATTACTAAAAGGGAGCAACACATTCTAAGTTAAAAACTAGGTTAATCAAGGGAGGGTCAGCCATTACAGGGAAATTCAGAAATTCCCAATCGTAGACAAATATCGAGCATGGATTTCGAGGTTTTCTTTTCCTTCGCAAGGGAAATTTACCAGCACGAAAACAAATTGGGCTAACCAAAAGTGAAATAAGATTTCAAATAAATACCTTGCATTCACCAAGCAGTCGAATCTGTATAGAACTAGTAATCCAATACGAATTTTTAATGCAAAAATCAAGTCACTGGTGTGAGTTCGGTCCTTGCACCATAATTTAATTCACAAGGCCCCATGAGATTTCCCTCTCCAACAAAACGATAATAAAATAAGGGTTCAAATCCTTCGGTTTTAACAATACACAAATCAAGATAGTTTTAAATCTTACACCAAATAACTAGGTGAGACGCCACTAAATGAAAGATCCCAAACACATTCTAACCTCCATATTACATCCATTTGAAAATGAAAAAAAAAAACTGAGAAATGAATTTAAAGTTGTAAAGCATGCCAATGGAAGCGACCACTAAGGTTCGAAATATCTATACATACACAACATCTATTATCAATCATAAAATATTCTAAGTCAAACATCAAGAGGCTTGCCAATTTCTATCAGAGAAATAATACAACGATGGGAAATTCTAAACTGAATATATATACATTTCGAGATTATTACATTTACAATCTCAATACAAAAATACCATAGCCGATGACGAAGGTGAACCTGGAGATGATCTTCGGCAACATTCATTCCTCCTCTCCCTCACTTGCTAATCATTCAGACATCACCAGTACCTCCCAGCCAACGGTAGGGGTACTCTTCTTGCCCCTTAGCCCCCTGAGTCGCAAAGGGGCCACACACACACAAAACCAAAAATCATCTAGCTCCCAGCTTGGATTGTAAGGTAGAGCCACCACTCTCTCTCAAGCTGGGTATCCCAACTCTCACAAGAAAAACTAGTCAAATTTCTGCAGCATAACCTTACTCACAACCCGTGTGCTCCATTCCTCCTCTCAACCATTTTGTTTTATAGAATTTACTTAGTGAAAACTTGCCTTTCGCACATTTAATTTGTTTTCTTTTTAATTTAATTAGGAATTATTCCCCCCATACACTTGTCACCCGATCCCTTAGTTGCACCAATAAACCCACAATTTAATTTAATTAAAAGTCAATTTCCCTTACCCATCCTAAAAGTGCTCCTAAAATCACTCCTAGCTGTCCCTTAATTCCCTTTATTTCCCATTTATAACTGACACCTTTCTAAAACATAGTTGAGTTAAATTAGGAATGTTCTCTAGTTAGACTAGACTCTAGATACCTTTCTATGCTTACACATTCTTGTATGCTTTATTCCTTTCTTATTTTAATTTCTAGTTTTGGTATTTACTTGCACCATGTGTATTAAAGCACTCTTTAGATTTATTTTATTTTATTTTATTGATTTCTTAAATTTATTTTCTTCACCCCTCACTATTTAATAAAATAAGTTTTTAGTCTTCTCACTAATCTCAGACTTAGTCTTAGTTACATTTTTTTTTGCACAAGCTTAGACCCTTAGGGATTATGCTTAATAAATTCATTCTTTAGTCAATTAATTAATCAATTAGTTAATTCGGTAGGTGCTCAATATTTTACAAGGTTTAACATTCGCTCAAAGTTTTCTAGGCCACCTAGATTCATTGACTCACCTTTCTAAGTATCATGGCGTTCCCTTCAAGATGTACTCTGTGCTCCAAGGGTGCCATGCGCCTTTGATTCAAATTTTAATTATGCAACGTTCCCTTCAAGATGCACTCCGTGCTTCAAGGGTGCCACTCGCCTTTGAATGGTTTTGGTATTTTTCCAACCCCTGGAGTCAGTACTCCATTCAGGCAACCTTGTGAGAGACTAAGGGCTTCTAAAGAATAAGGACCTTGCCTTATTGTGTGCCCCTTAGAATCTGTGTGAGCTACTGTCTCATTCTACTCTCACAACATCGTGGACCTCTCGAAATAGGTAATCGTTAACCTACAATTCGAGTCATGACGAGAGTGCTAGTAGGTCGTGTCAGGGGTGTTGCCACACCTCTCCCTCAATATTTGGTTTCTATGCATGGCCCCTTTACTCCTTATGTGAGTCATATTAACAAGCAATTTTTAGCCTGCATCCATCAACGAAACATTGTCAATGATCCCTAAACAACATCATAACATAATCGATCATATGTCACATATGCATAAATGAAATACTCAAACCAATGCAGTCCACTCCCTGACTCAATATAGAGCCCAAGAGGTGCATTGATGCCATTGACATCCTCAATCTTTCAAGTCTCCTCCACACTCAGGGGAAACTCATCAATAACATCTATCGATACATAGATATTAAACAACATAAATCATAATCCATCAACATCATCATAAGAATCCATAAGCGAAAGAGATAACCATACACTATAATCAGATCACTTGCACATAAGTTTCCTCAAGGATAAGTCAATAGCATGTGCTCGCAAGGTCGATATGTTACAGTGTGCAGTGAAGGGGGATCCCATTGCTTAGGTTGTGGAGGTTGAGGGGAAGAGAGTTGGTGGATTTAGGTAGTTGTAGGAAAAAAATAGTTTGTTGTGGGTAAAATTGGGCTATGAGTGGATAGTGGAGTGACCCCTATTTCTTGTGGATTTGTAGCCCTAGCTCAGGGATGATTTGCTGCTGATATTTGGAGAAACAAATCTATGATTGGGTGGAACATCAATCCTCTACATTTGGTTGCACATATGTTGATAAAAAGATAAGTGTTTTAGCTATGTTTTTATGTTATTATTTATGGGATTTGATTTCTTTGCATAAACTCTGTTACCGAGTGAATTATATGTTTCTATGTGTATGTATATTTTGTTGAAATTCATACTAATGTTAAATGCATGTTAAATCTTCAATGCATTGCATTTTATTGTGGGATTTATTTGTTATGTATTTAGTCCGAGTTTTAAGAAATTTACATGATGTTGTGTGAATGTTTAATGGGATCACGTTCATGTCTTTATAATGTTGTTAGATGCATGCATTTTTTAGCATGTTGCATTGCATTGGTTTTAATGGTATACCAAATATTTAAATTGTTGGGTTTAGTAGTGGGGCACACTACAGTTCTAATGGTTTTGAATGAGTGTGAATAAGTTGATAAGGAATGTGACCCTCACTAAATCTATAGCATTATGCACTTTACTTATTGACATGCCTCATGCAATACCTCCTTCCTCTTGGAAGGTTGAATATGTCGGTGCACTAGATTACATCAAACCATTGTTGGACACCTTTCATAGACCCTGGCTCTATCATAGAGCCAACAACATGGTTTTGTCATTGGAACCTTAACTAATGAAAAGTACTAGAGATGTGGTGGAGGTCAGAGAAGGATAAGATTCAATATTGGCTTGAAGGAAGGTACCTTAGTTCGAATTCCCATAGGTGAGGTGCACTAGTCTACGTTAATAGGTTTACTAGGGATGCCATCCACGAATATGGGGTAGTGTACCTTGGTTTTCTCTATGAGGTTTTTCAAAAAAAAAAAATTAATGATGTTCTAAAAAACATTTAGTGTGATTCTGTTTATTTATTTGATAAATATTATTGGCCTTAAGGGACAATAAATGTTATCGTCATCAATAAAAGAGAAAGAAAAAAACCAACATAAAAATTGCTAAGCTAACATAGATTGCACTGTAGAAGGGTGCATCTACCACTCAATATGGATGAGATGTGTAACACGATGCATATCTATAATACTAGAACGACTAAAAACTGAATATAAAAAAAAAAATGTAAAAATAATTAAAATAAAACAAATAACCATGTAATCCAACTTACATCATTTTAACCTTGATTTTAGTTATGTCTTAATTTCTTTTTATCTCTCAATACTTAATAAATTCAATATTAAAATTTATCTAACTAAAACAAACAAATATCATTTAATAAAATATAAACTTCAAACAAATATGATTTAATAAAATACAAACTTAAAAGGTTACAAATTTAATGATAAAAACATAATCAACTTTCACAATGTTTATATCATCTCATATATATATAACTTTGTATTTAAATTTTATTAATTTATATAACACTTTTTTTTAATGTAAAGATGATATTTTCATATTTTTATGAAAGTTGGTTATGTTTTTTTTTCATATCATATATAAAAAAAAAATATATATGATATGTAAAAAAAAGCATCACCATCTTTCACAAAAATATGAATATATTATTTATTAAAAAAAAAACCTTCATATAAATTAATAAAATTTAAACACAAAGTTATGTTTTTATCTACCATAAGTTTTTACCTATCATAAAAAAATGTAATCTCTTATATATATATATATATATATATATATATATATATAAATAAATAAATAAAAGCATAACTATCTTTCACAAAGAAGTGTATATATCATCTTTATAAAAAAATGTTACACCTTTTCTTTTTCTTATTCATAGATATCAAGATTTTTGAAAGTATCACCTCTCTTACTATGATATGTCCTTTTAACATAAACTCTACTCATCACTTTTTCTTGCTTGCCATGACAAGTCTTGCGGATAAAATTCTACATTGTCATCTTTGGCCTGGCAACTCTTTAACAAACATTGGGGATAACATTATACATTCTCATCTCTAAAGTTTATATATAGAAATATGAAAATGAGTCATTAATTATTTTAAATACAAATTTCAAGTCTTATATATTATAAAGAAGATGTAAACGATAATTTTCCTCTAAAATATAAGCTAGAGAAGTATTAAAGTGAGTGTTTTTTTAATGAATGAGTTCTTACTTTCAATGTTATTGTATGAGCATGGGTGGAAAGTGAACGTGTACAATACTTTTGAAAAATATTAAATTTGATGTTAAAATAAGTTTTTCCTTTCAATATAAGTTTAAGGGAATTTTTACATGTATGGATTCATAAGTATGTATATTATAAAGCTTTAAAATTATTTATATAATCACAATTTTTTTTGAAAAAAAAATATTGATATAATTATAAATATTAAATTAGCATAATAATTATAATATTAAAGACTATATTTTATCATATTTTATGATAAAGATTATATATTATATAAAATTCACACTTATCTTAAAACATTTTAAATTGTGTTAGTGGATGAAGTTGTATCATTACACCTAATAACACTACTTAAAATACTTTAAGAAATACTAAAAACTTTACTCACATATAATCTTCACCATTTCTCCATCACCTTTTTATGGCATGCATTAATAAATGCATTAACAATTTTAAAATTCTTATAATAAAAATCCGACAATTCCTACCCCTCCACCCTGCCATAAGGCCCCTCTCTTCTTGTAGGGTTTTTTAATTCAAGTATCCCACGAATAAAGAGATCAATGAACTATAGGAGTTTGAGACAAAGGTGTGGATAATTGTTTTGGTGTGCCACATCATGAAAACACATACCATGTTCATGAAGGCGTTATAATGGCATGTATTTCTTGTTTATTATCATCATAATACGTTTTTTCCCTATTATATAAACATTTGCAAGTGGTCGAATAATTATAAACAATTCCAAGTGGTCGAATAATTGTTTTGCATTGGAGTTGCTTCTTTTTTGCAATTAAACGAATCATTCAACGAAGAATGAAACTTTAATCATATAAAATATTTATTAAATTCTTATTAAATTTATGGTTAAAAGAAACATCCTTCTACTACAATATCAGCTTACTCCATTTACATTAAATGTTAATTGATCTCAATTTTCAAATCAAATTAAAGATTTCAATCCATATAAAACCTCGAATAAAAATGTTATGTGATTATTTCAAGGTATGCTCATAAAATTAGTTCATGTCGAGTGTTTCATTGGATTTTCCCAACATCTTGCACCTTGCACCGTAATTGAGTCCTTTCATCAGGGTGGTGGTTTGTACAAGTTATATTAAATTAAATTTAAGGTTGTAAGGGTTATGTGTGTGGGATAAGGATGATTTTTTGAAAACATGAAAATGATTTTGTTATTAAGAGTTACTACCCTAGTAGCATTTTCAGATTTATCTCGATGTGTAATTACATTATTATGTAAAACTTAAACTTGACTACATGTAATAGCTCACTGGTGGTCCATAATAGGTAGAGTTTTGCACCTACCAAATGTCTCTAGGTCTTGGATTGTTAACATGTTTCTGTACATCTAAAGAAAAGAGGCTCTTATCCAAGTGGAAGAAATTTAAGGTCTTACTCTAAGACCAAATGGTAGTTTTATCCTATCATGATCATCAATAATACTATTAGAAAGGGGTCATGTGATATTCATGATCATCAATGATACTATTAGAAAGGGATCATGTGATATTCAGAAGCATCTAACCTTTGGCCCCATACATGAAGCTAGAGGCTAACATAGAGGGTTCATACGGTATTCAGAAGCATCTAACCTTTCACCACATACATAAAATATAGATATTAAAACTTAGTTACAATTTAACCTCATATCCAAGAAGAAGGGTGTTATATCTAAGTTTTATTATTATTATTATGATTGTGATTGCGATTTTTTTTTGTGTGTGTGTGTGTGCACACGTGGACACTTCTAATCAATCACAAGATACTAAGAAATATGGGAAATTTCAAGACACCAATCATGGTAAGAAAGTTGTGATTTTGATTGAATTGGATCTAGATGAATCTTTAGGTACCTAGGTCGGCTATGGTCTTCAAACAAAAAACTTCAACCTTACTTCTAAAGAAAATAGAGGTAGCAATATACCATAGAAACAAGGGTAGTGTGATGAAAATAATAGCAATGTCAGGAGGGATAGGAAGGAATTCCTCCTAGAGGGATTTATGAACCAAAGGAAGTGCAATGGGCCTCTATGGGGGGTTCTCCAATTGCCATGAGATTGCAAATACGCTAAAAAGTGATGTATTGGAGGCCATTCATAGGTTCATGTTTGATATTTTATGGATTGTTGATCCTCAAGGCATTACTCGAATTGATGTCATCATTCTCCACTACCGTGGGGAAACTTGGAACCTAAGAGAGATATTTCTTAAGTTCCATATCTTATTGGAGTCTCTTGCTAAATGTTTGACAAAAAGATTATATGGGGAGTGTTTGTTGAAACTCCTGCATGTCAAGTATTTGATGTCTAGCATGTGTTTGAAAAAATGATTTCACATCAAGAATTGGAAGAAATCTTTGCACAAAGTTTCTTTGGTGCAAATCCTTATACCTGGACATAATTTTAGATTATGATCAAGTCTCTCTTGGCTAGTTGATTATCATATTTGCAAAGATTCAACTCTTATCTTGGCATTGTGATTTTGTGGATGAGTGGTAGGTATTGGGATATACTTTAGGGATGTCATAAAAACCAATATACCTCTCCAACCGATTTGAATTTTTTCTCCTCTTTCTAGTGATTGTATAGCGGAGCAGGCAAAGGAGGTGCCAACAATGGA
>JASDQU010235529.1:0-11333 GCA_032191745.1 Picea mariana | reverse complement strand
ACCTCATGTATGTGCCATCTCATCAACTACTTGTCTCAACCATGTACCCAACATGTACCTCAACCAAAATCCCTCATCAATTTCATCATCCAAATATGATTTGTAACTTTGTAATATACTTGGTGTATATGATCACATACCTGCAAACCTTCCTTAACTTTAACAAAAAAATACTAGCATTTTCATCAAACTTTACTTTAGTCTTACATGACTAATTTTGGATTAGTCAAAAACCCTAACTTGAAATAATCATAACTATGTGACTATAATGAATAAAGATATGAAAATGGTACACAATGTTCTTTAGTGTCTTTTATGAAATTCCTCCATATTTCACTACTTGGAACCTCTCAAAAAAGGAGTTATAGAAAAAATGACATACCTTGTTGAATTTTGGCTTATTCTAGAGAGAAAACTTGTAGAGCGTTCCCCGTACAGAATATTTGTTCTATGGATCTTAAAATTGTACACAGAAAAATAAAAATTGTACGCTAACCAATACATTTACTCTTACTAAATTTGGATCTGTTATGAAGAAGTTATGACATTTTTACCCGAAACACCTATTTTAGACTAGTTTCAGGACTAGCCACAAACCCTATTTTCCACGTAGTGTAACTCCAAAAATAAAACGACCCACAAGCTGAAATTTTTTTCACACCTACTTGGATGTGTTTTTTCAACTTCCTTCCAATTTCACGGTCTGAATAATTCTATAAAAAAATTTATTGCAAAAATGGTGAGATGACATGTGAATAACATACCTTAGAAAGCATCATCAAAAGAATTTATCCTCCCTTGAATTTCAGCCTTCTTTACTTCACCTTCCCTATGAAATTTGGCTTAGATATCCTTTGGTTACCTTAGGCACTTGTAGATATTCAATATGCTCAAGTGTGATTAAAATGAGAGAGCCTTTCTTCTTATTTATACTTTCATGTAGCTTCCTCAAGGGGTTACCATTTAACCATCTTAACCTACTTTCCTTATTTTAGGGCTAACCCACTTCTAACCAATTGTCCACTTAGTAATTTCTCCTTTAACTTTATTATTTAAATAATTTCTTTTGCATCCACTTTGACTTATAGTACACTCATCACTTCACTTTATTGTTTAAATTACCTTCTAACCATCTTAACTCACTTTCCTTATTTTAGGGCTAACCCACTTCTAACCACTTGTCCACTTAGTAATTTCTCCATTAAATTTATTATTTAAATAATTTATTTTGTATCCATTTTGAATTATAATACACTCATGACTTCACTTTGTTATTTAAATAATTTTTTCTTTGCAACCACTTTGATTACTTTGACCTTTTGGGGCTTCTAGATGACTCATGAGGGTTCTCCAACTTCACATGGCCATAACTCTCTAACTGTGAGGAGTTATGTGACGTTCCACATACCAACGGAAATGGAATGAAATGTACTATCCATATAGAATAGTATTTCCTGAAAATAAATCAAAACTCATACAATTATCCATCAAACAAACTTGGGTCCATTACCCAAACCTTTGTGCTACCAGAATTTTCTACTTGACTTTCTTCAAGGGTTGACATCAATGACAACCAACCAAAATAATCAACACCCAAGGCCCCAGGTAAGTAGGGAACACCCAAGAAATCACTGAAATGCTTATATTTAACAAAATGGGGACCCGTAATAAATATGATTAAGAATTCTTAAAAGGTTATTTGGAGGATAGGAGGTCTCATCACAAGCCAACCCATCATGTCCATGAATATCTAGCGGTATAAAATTGCCATCATCTGGTCACCAAGCCAAGGTAATGAATCTCAGTTGCATGGTTGAGAGAAAGGGGGTCTCATCATGAGCCAGGAGCCAACCTTCTCATTTCCACTAGGTATTTGTGGGTGACACTGGCATTATATGGACACCATGCCAAGGCAGTGGCCTTCAATGTTTCCTTAAAATTATGAAAGAAAGAATGAAAAAATAATTGTCTTGGAAAATGTTCATTGCAAACAAAGATACCACACACCCTCTACAAAGGCACTCATGAATGAGACACTACGACCTCTTGTATTTCATGATCCCTATGCCCAATGAGTCTTGAACCTAACCACTTCACCCACTTTAGATGGATTAGAGAGGGATCTCTTGGAAACTCTCCTTGACCTAGATCAAAACTTACTCAATAGGACACCTCGTTAACCCTCCCATATTCAAGATTGAAAAGTCACATAATGTATTTGAGCACTCAATTGTTTGACATAGTAATCTTTGATGCACATGCTTAGGTGGATCATTTATTGATTGGATTCACTTATCATGATCTTATGAATTGAGATCCTTGGAGGGTGTGCTTATTTGTCTTTGCAGGACCTATTTGGTGGAAAATTTTGGAAGAACAAGCCTAGCTTGGGCTTCCATGGGGCTTGAAGCCCACAGGTGGATTCCAACGGCCCACATGAAAGATGAGAGAGATAAAACTTTGAAGGCCTAGAAGATGACCTGGATGACATAACCTATCCTCTAGATGCCATACGTTCTGCCTAGGAAAGACAAAATGTCACCTTTAGAGCCATGATGTCACCTAGGGGGGTTAGGGTTTGGTAGTGAGGTTGAAATGCATTGACACGAGGATGTTTTGAGGGTTTTGAGGCTTTGAAATGAAGGAATTTATTTGTATTTTTGACATGTTGATTTTGGAAGCCTTTCTACACTCCTCCATCACCGAAATCCATTTGCTAGTGCCAAAATGTCCCCTAAAGGGGTGACATCTTTATAAACTAGGGTTTTCTTATGTGTAAAAGAAACTTTTAAGTGAATTTTTTAATATTGTTTTGTAAAAAGGGAAATATTAGGGTTGTTGACCCATAATATTTTGGTTTAACCTAATATTATGTGGACAAACCATCATCATAAGATCTCATTTTATCATAACTCCCCCTCTTGTGAGAGGCTCTTGGACTGAATTTTTCTCTCTCTTTGGCTAGTTCTCTCTCTTGTGCTCTTGTTTATGGATATTTCTTGGATTATTGGTTGATGGAAGTGATGTTCTAGGCTTGGAAGGATTTTTTATATCTTTTATGGTGGTTTGTCTTAGATTTTTTCCTTGAATTGGTAGCTTTTTCTACATTGTGCTATCATTTATTGCTCAAGTCAAGGTCAATTTACTAGATCTGGGTGGGAAGTATAAGGTCATACAACCCCACAATAGTCTCCATAATTTTATGCTTACATACTATTGGTTTAACAAAGGTTTTCTAAGAGAAGTATAAGGGAATACACCTTCTTAGCTTAAACCCTAGTTAGAGATACTTGCCTTGGGGAGTAAGAGGATTTACACCCCCAAGGAGGTAGTATCTCTAGTTCTTTATTTTTTTGACTCCATTAACCATTTTTTAAGGCAATAGTCATTTACTTATTGCAATGGAGAAATAAATTTCTCCCTTGGTAAACACAGTTTTTTCAAGCTTTAAAGTTGTCTCTTTAGAAAAGTGTTCTTTGATCCTTTGGCTCCCTTGCCTCATTGAGGCATCTCATTTCAACCAAAAATTATTGCCACTGTAGTAAAAATAACCTACAACCATTAGGGATTCTCTAACCCTATCCTACTAACCCTAATTATCTCCTAAATCAACCCTAGGCTAGGCCTAAAAATCTGCCCTAGCCTTCTACTAACCTAGGTGCACTTATTGAGATAACTAGGAGTTGATTTGATTAGGTAATTTTTCTAAAATAAGTCTTTTTTTTTCTTTGCAAATTTTAGTGGATGATTTCAATGTTGTCATAAAATATATTATACAGAAATAAGGATGAAAATTACTTTTGCATACATGTTTTATGACAACCACAACTAATTGCTAAAGCCTCATGCTATTAATTGTGAAATTTCTCTAGTCATTATCTACTTGTTTAAGGCATATCTCACTTGACTTTAAAAAATCCTTTTAAATCAGCTATAATACTTATTTCTTGCTGATATATAATATTATCTATTTCTGAAAATTAGGGTCAAAAAGCTCAACTTTTTTATCCAACTAGCATACATCATTGCAAAGTAGTTCGTCTTGTGTCTTGGGTAGGTACCAACATCTCGACAATTCACTGAAGTCTTTGGAAACCTATAAAACACTTGAGACTCGTCTTTTCTCTCCATTTTCCATATAGATCTTTGACCTTAGGGATCTCTTTCTTTCCTTCCCCCTTTTCACATCCCTTTTCCCCCTAGGGTCACCGGGATCACCTCCCTAGAGTGACCTAGTCACCCTTGAAGTGAAAGACCTACATCAAGGTGACATTGGGTGTAGTGTTGCATATTTATCGCCATTTTGGTGGTTGGGTCGGTATTTCCCAACCTACAACTTGTGCGATAACACGAACCAATGGCTTTGAAAACCAAAAATGTTTATATTGTATCTTGGTCCATTTTTATGGATTAATTGATATCCCATTATGGGGTTATTAAGAGCAACACATTATTTATTCAATTGATAAATCTCCAACCAAGAGATCCAATTATGGAGCACATTCATCAATTTCAGAAGATAAGTCTCAAAGTAAAGAATATTATAAAGGATAATTTTTTATATTTCTTTATGATAGTCCTTTGTTTGATTCCCATAGATTTAAGCACACTGCTTTCATGTTTCCCATTTTAAACTGAGTACCATAATTGGATCAACGGAAGTGCATGATAATTTTCCATAGTGTTATTTCCAATTATATCTTCACACACATGCATTGTGCATGATTTATTCTCTTCCTCAAAATATTTGAATGGATCACTACTCAACCACTTACCATATCAATGGATAATTGAGTGAGACATAGTTTAACTAGAACTTCATCTAGACTAGAAGCAAATACCTTACAATAAACTTCTCCTGGAAACAATTTGTTCAAATCAATTGACTTAGTAATCCAATGAGACTCAACAAAACTCAAAATATAGTTGGAATTGAATAAATTGAAGGAGATGAGATTGGATATTCGATTAACTTATGTGTGCATAGATCACAAGATCATTAAATATAATCCTTTTGGGTAAGACTACATGTTTGAATATTTCCTCAAGGAAAATTCCTCATGGAAATTGAACCTTTCCCAATGATGGAAAGCTACTCACTTCTTATATTTGGATTCAACCCCCTTGGTAATAAACACATATACACAGACAAAACAATTTGTTGAGTTTTTAAAAGTATGGTGTTAATGCCACTATAACAAATTTGGTTGTGGATGTTTCTTTTCTTGTAATTGTTGATTTCTATAATTGAATTATTCAATGAATGTTGATTTTGTATAAAATTTAACTAATTACAAGTGGTGTACTATGTTTTAGACTTGGTAAAATATAATTTATGCAATCAAATTCTATACTATATTTTGAATTTTTCATTCTTAATTTGGGAGACTTCACAAATTATTTATTTAATCTTAGTTTTTTAAAAATAAATCTAATATTCTAACTTTCAAAACCAAAACCAAAAACAATAATATATGTAAAATAAATTCAAATTACACAAAATATTTTAAAAACTTAATTAGAAGTTCAAATCAGAGGGGTTAAGGTATGTATACCTTCTTAGACTTTATCAGTTAAATAACTAGGTTGAGGGGGTCTCTTATCCCACAAACAAGGAGGTCTCATAAACCAATTTAATGTATGGTTTGGCCATGACTTTAAAATTAAATTATATAATATATTTAGTTTTCATTTTTATTAATAAGTAATCATGTAAAATTAAAAACAAAGTTCATTTTTAATGATTATTATATTGCAAAAAGATTTAAACCATAAACCTTACATACCACCAACCTCACATATTTTTATTTCCTCCATTCCTCAAGGCTCCATATACAATTACCAATATACAAATTGAATAAAAAAAATGAAATATTTCAATTCCATAATATATCATAATGGAGTTAAGAACCCACAACTCAACACCAAGTTCAAGTTTTATTCAAAGGAAGAACTTGTATTTTATACATAAAAATATGTTAATCTTGTTTACATTAAAATTAGTATGTGATGAGTACAATGTATTAGTAAGAGGAAAATTGGTATGAAAATTAGAAAAAATCTTATATTTGGATAATTTTGTGTTTATATTTTTAGAATAGTATGTAAGAAGTTTAAGTTAAATTAAATTTATGATCTTGAAATTAGAATAATAGAGGTTGGAAATTTTATTTTAATTTTAAAAATAATTTTGCAAAGTTTCATAATATTGATTTTGAAAAAAATTAAAGCCTTTTTCAATAACTTTACCATTCTAATATTTATATATGCCTCACATAATAAGGGTTAAAGTATTTCTATAACATAACATAGGAAAATATGTAACAACCTATTCTTGCGATCACATGTTATTGACATATTTTTTGAGGACACTTGCGTGCAAGTGATCTAGTTATAGTACATGATTATTTGTTTCGATTATGGATTATTATGATGATGTTGATGGATTATGATTTTATGTTATTTTTTATATGTGTATTGGAAATGATATTGACGAGTTTCGCTAAGTGTGCAAGACACTTGATAGATTATGGATGTCGATGGCAACAATGGACCTCCTTGGACTCTGGATTGAGTCAGGGAGTGGATTGTATTGGTTTGAGTATTTCATTTATGCATATATGACATATTATCGATTATATTATGATGTTGTATATGGATCATTGACAATGTTTTTTAATGAATGCAGGTTGACGAATGCTTTCTAATATGACTCGCATAAGGAGTAAATGGGCCATGCACATAGAACAAATATTGAGGGAGAGGTGTGGTAGAGTCCCTGTCACAACTTACTAGCACTCCCTCCATGGCTCAAATTGTAGGTTAAAAATTACCTAGTTCGAGAGGTCCATGATGTCATGAGGGAAGACTGAGACAATTTCTCATGAAGATTTCTAAGGTTCATGCAATAAGGCAGGGTCCTTATTCCTTAGAATCCTTTAGTCTCTCAAAATTTCTCTTGAATGGAGTGCTGGCTCCAGGGGTTGGAAAACTACCAAAACCAATCAAAAGGTGAGTGGCACCCATGGATGCATGGGAGTGTGTCTTGAAGGGCATGCCACGTGACTTAAAAAGAAATTTGAGTCAATGAATCTAGGTGGCATAGAAAAACTTGTTGGATTAATGAGAGGGGGGGTGAATCAGTAATAGTGTAATTATAATCATTTTTCTCCAAATAATCCAAGTGTTATATCAATGTATAATTATTATCCAATAATCAACAATAAGAAATGAACATTCACACACATACACAATACACCAATGTTTTACGTGGAAACCCAAATCGGGAGAAAACCAAAGAACGCTTTATCTTATATGTCTTGAAGAATTACATTCATTAGAAGCACCAACTTCCTTTGTTTTCCAGCTGCAACTAGAAGGAGGCTCCAACCCCCTAGTTTCTCAGGCTACAACCTAAGGGAAGCTCCAACTCCCCAATTCTCTAAATAGAACTAGAAGGAGGATACAACCCCCTATGTTCTTCGGCTACAACCAGAAGGTGGATAAAACCATGCATCAACCATGCATCAACCCGTACCTCAACCTGTAATCAACATGTACCATAAACAAGTGAATCAACCATGCACTAACCTGTACCAAATAACCTGTAATCAACCTGTACCATAAACAAGTGCATCCAACCATGTACCAAGTATGTATCAATCATGTTTCAAGTACTCATAAACTATGAGTCATCAATATGTACCAACATCATCAACTATACACCTCATGTATGTGCCAACTCATCAACTACTTATCTCAACCATGTACCCAAATTGTACCTCAACCAAATGCCCTCATCAATTTCATCATCCAAATATTATTTGTAACTCTGTAATATACCTGGTGTATATTATCACATACCTGCAAACCTTCCTTAACTTTAAGAACAAGAGACTAGCTTTTTCATCAAACGTTTCTTTGGTCTCACAAGACTAGTTTTGGATTAGTCAACAACCTTAACTTGAAATAATAATAACTGTGTACTTGTAATGAATAAAGATTTGAAAATTATACACAATGTTATTCAGTGTGTTTTATTCAATTCCTCTAGGTTTCACTACTTGAAACCTCTCCGAAAAGGTGTTATGGAAAAATGACACACCTTTCTGAATTCTGGCTTATTCTAGAGAGCGACCTTGTAGAGCATGCCCCGCACAGAATATTTGTTGAATTCATTTAAAATTGTTACAAAACATACTACATATGGTATCATAACCAAAAAAAAATTTCTTACTAAATTTGGATCTTTTATGAAGAATTTATGTCATTTTTACCTGAAACACTTGTTTTTGACTAGTTTTAGGACTAGCCACAAACCCTATTTTCCACTGAGTGTAACTCCAAAAACACAATGACCCACAAGCTGAATTTCATACCATAGATACTTGGATATGTTTCCTCAATGGAATAGTAATTTCATAGTATGAATCATTCTATACAAAAATGTATTGCGAAAATGGGGAGATGACCTAAAAAAAACATACCTTAGAAAGCATCATCAAAATAATTTATCCTTGCTTGAATTCCAGCTTTCTTTTCTTCACTTTCCTCATAAATTTGGCTTATATATCTTTTGGTTGCCTCAGAAACCTATAGGTATTCAATATTCTCAAGTGTATCTTAAATGAGAGATCCTTTCCTCTTATTTATACTCTCAAAGTAGCTTCCTTAAAAACATCTTCTAGGTCACTTTGCCCACTTTCCTTATTTTAGGGTTAACCCACTTCTAATTTATCCATTAAATTTATTATTGAATTAATTTACTTTGTATTCAATTTGAATTATAGTACACTCATCACTTTACTTTATTATTTACCTTTTAAAATCTCTTAAACCACTATGACTACTTTGACCTTTTGGGGCTTCTAGATGACATATGAGGGTCCTCCAACTTCATAAGGCCATAACTCTTGAACCGTGAGGAGTTATGTGACGTTCCACATACCACCAGAAATGAAATGACATGTAATATCCATATTGAATAGTATTACCTGAAAATATATAAAAAATCATACCACTATTCATCAAACAAACTTGGGTCCATTACCCAAACCTAGGTTCTCCAACTTCTCATGGCCATAACTCTCTAACCATGATGAGTTATGTGACGTTCCACATACCAACGGGAATGGCATGACAAGCACTATCCATATAGGATAGTTTCACTAACAAAGTCACTGGTGTTCATCTCATTATTCCACAAATAAGCATGGGTTCTCTAACCATACTTCTAAGATAACTCAATCTGCAAAGTATCTTCTCGTGAGGGTTTTCACCATAAGGGGACCACTTTGGAGTTAATCCATTTCTACTTATTATCTACCATGACAAGAAAATAACGAGTCATCTTTACATCAAACAATCTTGGGTCCATTACCCAACCTTTGTGCTTTGGGGCCTTCTTCAAGCGTTGACATCAATGACAACCAACCTTAATAAAAAATCTCCCCCTTTGGAATTGATGGCAACACTCTGATGCAATACTGAAATCATATCACTCATTCTCCCCCTAGAACCATGCCTTTGTCCTCTACTTCTATCCTCTGCATTTGATAAATCTCTCCCCCTTTTTAATCAATGACAAAAGGTATCTTTCCTTCTGGGGTTTCTCCCCTTGAATGAACTGTCCTCTTCTGGTGCTTCCTCGTGTAAATATAAGACATATAAGATAAGCATTAAAAAAGAATTCATTTTGGAGTATAAATAACACCAAGTCTCTGATGAAGATGTTCAAAGGATTCCCGTGGAAGTCATTTTGGAATATGTCTACCAATTGTTATTGTTTTTCCCACATACTCAACTCTGATGCTCTTTTCTGCAACCTACTCTCGTAGAAAGTGATACTTTATTGGAATGTGCTTCATCTTGGAGTGCATCACTGAGTTCTTAGATATACTAATGGTGCTTGTATTATCACAATATATTGGAATGAGATCATCATACTCAACATGTATATCTGTCAGAGTTTGTTTCATCCAAAGAACCTATGTTCAACATGATGTTGTTGCAATATACTCTACCTTGGCTGTAGATAAACATATTGGTGATTGTTTCTTGCTTTGACATGATACTAAACACTCACCCAAGTAGAACATTGCTCCACTGTGCTTCATCGGTCATCAATACAACCTACCAAATCTGCATCTGTGTAGGCATGATGCAGCCCTCCTCAACCCGCAGGTCGAAAGTCCACGTACACAGGATCTTTCCTCTTTCACTGGACTGAAGATCTCCCGGAAATGGCTCTCCTATTTCCCTTTTGGGAAAGCTGCATCCACAACAAAACCTCGTGGAATCTCCCTTCGCACTTTGGGATATCGAACTTCGCGATTTCATGAATCTTGTGGTCAAGCGTCTTGTCTCTTAATCTCCGAAATCTGAAAACAGTAAACACTTGACCTTTTCTCTCTCTATTTCGGATTTCTCCTTATCATGATTTCGGGGGTTGCGATGTCAAGAAACTCATTCCCTCGATTCCTGAAACCCGATTTTCTGAAACTCCGATGCGCTCGCAAGGTTGAATTTTCAACAGATCTTCATTCCGTCGAGACTTCAAACTTCACGATTTCGCGAATCCTGATGCAAATATTTCAGGACTTCACCCCACGAAACCTTGAAAAGGTCAATGGAGTTTGACTCCTGTGTCGATAGTGCACCACCTGTCCACCCTGCTGATTCTTATGGCCCACACGCTCCTTTTGATCCTTCGGGACTTCACATTTCATGATTTCACGAGTCTTGTTGCAATGATTACAGGACTTCAATCTACGAAATCCCGAAAATGGAAATACTAGACAAATCCAGCGACCCTTGTTGGCTTGAATCTATGGCTCTACCTCTCTTGAGGTTGAACCTTTGGGAATACTCACTGTAAATCCCCTACTCCTCCGTGAAATATGATGGCTCACGAAACTTCATGAATTCTCCACAGAGAATTTTGACCTTCTATCTCTTTTCTTCACAAGGACTTCTGCAATTTTTGACCAAGTGGTTTTTCCCACGGTGCTCAACTGCTTGCGACACAAACTTGCAACACCTTCTCACTGTTCCAATGCACAAACTTCCTATGCTTCCTTCGAAGAATATGGAGACTCTATCCCTTCTGGATTTCTCCAACTCTGAGTCTTGAAGAAGAATCCTGCACGCACTCCTTGCAGCAGACCTTCAAATGCTTCCAAGTGTCGAACTTCCTTCGACTCTGTGCACACCTTGCAGCAATAGTCTCTCAATACTTCACTCAGGTTACAAAACCTGAAAATCTACTTGTCTTGCGCACACCTTGCACGGATCTTGTGCCTAACTGCACTTCTGAGAGAATGAGAACAAAAGCT
>JASDQU010235527.1:5503-17279 GCA_032191745.1 Picea mariana | reverse complement strand
GAGCACCAAGAAGATGTCTACACCCAGAATTTTGACTAGGGCACAAACTAGGAAAATGCCCAAGGAAAATATGGTGGAACAAGTTCAGGGAGAATTGGTGCAGTCACCTAGGCATGCAGATGACTCCCCATTGTATCATTTTGAGGAGGAGATGCCTCATGAGCAAGAGATGTTTGACCATGCAGACAATTCAAATGAAGAAATTATCAAAGAGAAACAAGCACAAATACGAGAGCTAAATGATGATCTTGCAAAGGAAAATAACATGTTGGCATTACTAAAACAAGAGAACAAACTTTTGAATTTGAATGCAATGCATCAAAATACCTCACCAAGTCATCCATCATCCAACAAGGCAAAAGACAAAGGTAAAACATTGATGAGTCTAGAAGAGCAGGTGGAAGGCAAGGAGCCAATAAAGAAAAACCATGTTCACTCTATAGGTGTTGATTTTGAGAAGAACAAGGAGTATTTGCTTGGGAGAGTAAACCAATGCTTGGATAAGCTATTGAAGAGGGCCAACAGAGACACCAAGCTACAGAGAAACATGGTGAGACACTAGTTCACCAGGAACTTGATTTGCAAAATTAGGCTCAAAAACATGAAAAAGAGGCTAAGGAAATACCTAAAGAAGCCAAAGAGGAGATATAGCCTTGATATCTTGGATTATGCATCATTGATTTTGTAAACCCATCACACAAGGAGTCCTAGAAACAAATTGCAAGGAATTTTGACAATTTTGGCAAATTTTTGAAATTTTTGGTATTTTGACAGTTTTGATGTACATAAGTGCAGTGTGGCTATGGCCACACCACRCTTTCTCTCAGAGGATCTAAATGATGAAAAATTTACATTCTTGGATAGGTATTGAGCTGTAATTCACATATATATACTAYGTTCTTGACTTAGATGCACAGATAGAGAGAGTTTATTGAAAGTACCATTATGATACCATAATTTCTATAGAAATTGAATTTTGTTGATCCATCTATTAAGAGAGAAGCTCTATAAATACATTGGAACTTGATGTTAAATAATAACTTGATATTGCTTTGCAGTGTGGGTATTTTTSCCAAAAGGGTTTTCCCAAAAACATCATTGTGTAATTTATGGATGTTTATGTGTTATTTGTTTTCTATGATTGTTTGTTTAGATTTTCTATACATTCTTCTCTTGTGAATTAGATTAGGAAGMATATTCTATAGTTTTTCTTCCTTTTATTTGTTAGCATACCCTTATCTCCTCAGATCCTATTTTTTAGGGACAATGTTTTTTGATCTAACCTTGCACAAAAGGAAATCATGTTGCAAGAAAATAGTGAGCACATTAAGGCTATAAATGGAAACATTTAATGGCATTAACTTTGAGTTGTGGAATATCACAATGAAGATTTGTTCATATATTGACATCAATGGGTTGTAGTATTTGGAACAAAAACCTATGTTATGAAAGAAAAGAATATGTAGTTTTGGAGAGAAAGGTGAGAAGCCTTATTAGGCTTTGTTTGGTTGTTTCTATGTATGAGTGGAGGACCCTCTTGGGAAATGTTTTTTGAAATGCTAATTTGTTCTTAATTAAGTTCAATCATTTTAGTCTCTTGTATACCCCCTTAATAAGGATATTAATCACTATGCACAATAGAATTTTTTTTTATGGAAATGAAGATATTCTTGAACGAGAAACTAGAGATTCTCCTAATCTCTTTTAAACTCTCTTGAAAAGGATATTGATCATAGATATAAGGATATTCAATATCTAAAACTATAGTATTCTTTATATTCCTCGCATTTGTTTTCATTAAATGAGATCACTAGCTATATTGAGTTAATTTTCCATATTCATTTGGGCTTAATGAACTCCTCAACCCTCTAATTACTCTTATCAAAAGAGGTACCTTAAATAAAAAATGGTGTAACAAAAAACATATAAATATTTAGTTTTTTCCATATTCTTTTACTTAAGGGGAATCTATAGGTAATTAAGTTTCTAATTAGAACCTTCCATGCTTCATTCTCTTCCATGAAACTGATAACTCACTAGGAACACATGCATGCTCATGTGTCTAGGAAGAAACACTTCTCATTCCCTAGTAGTCCTTAGGGGCACAATACAGGATCTATATAACTCTATGAAAACCCTCCTCATCATTGGACATATCCCATAACAAGGTATTGAGTATTTGTTCAAGCTACTAATAGGATATGGTTGAGGGTACCCAGTAAGAAGAGTAGTACAAATGGGTGAAACCAAGAATTTGGTTCAAATCTAAATTTTACCTTCAAACATCCTAGAGCTCATTGGGTGAAGTTGCATGAAATGTAAAAGGTATCCCTAGAGATATAAAAAATTGGTCGAGTTGAATTATGGTCATCATTTCTCTACAAGATAATCAAAAGAATCTCCCTAGCCCAATATAAGGAACTATGTGTATAATCCGTTTTCATATTGGAAGTAATAAAATAATTAGAAAATTATATATGAAATCCATAGTGTTATCCAAAATTTCCTTCTCTTTGAACTAAGGTAAGGAAGGAGTCATGAGAAAAATTCCCATTAACAAGATTTCCACCCTCAAGAGATAGTAAGGAGATACCCTTTTATAATTCCCTAAGTTGTCCTATTTTGAAGAATATATCAAATTATTCTACAACCATAACATACAAGGAAGGCACCCAAATGAAAACGTTGTGATCAACTTGAAGTAGGCAATTTTATTACATATTTCCTTGTGGAAAAATCATTGATCATGACAACAACAAAAAAGGTATCCACAAAATTTGTGAAGAATGGTTGAAACCAAAGACATTAAGAATGTTGATATTGATCCACTATATCATATGAATTAGTGAAAATGATTTTGATGATCATGGAATATATAACCAAGCATCTATCCCATTCCATCCCCTCTCCTATGGTGATGGCATTGTCCAAAATGTTGTGACATCTAATGAAGGCCATATGTCTTGATTTTTTTATTTCAAAATCATTGGGTTCAGTTATAGAGATAGAACTTTTGGCCAATATTTTACAAAACACATTCGATAAAGTGATCAAGGGTTGATTAGTGATATGAAATTGCTTCTCAATATTTGTAGGTTCACTATATGTCAAATATGTATTTAAACTTATGCATATTTCCTCCACTAAAAATAAATCTATATTAGGTGTCTTAACTTTGCAGTGTTGAGATTTTGGAGTTTAAAACACAATTCAACTGTAGTGATTCTGAAGTTAGCTCAAAAACATGAAAAAGAGATTAAGCAAATCCCTAAAGAAGCGAAAGAGGAGATATATCCTTGATCTCTTGGATGATGCATCACTAATTGTGTAAACCCATCACACAAGGAGTCCCAAAAACAAATTGCAAGGAATTTTGACAATTTTGGCAAATTTTTGAAATTTTTGGTATTTTGACAGTTTTGATGTACAAAAGCGCAACGTGGCCACGCTGCGCTTTCTCTCAGAGGATATAAATGATGAAAAATTTACATGATTGGATAGGTATTGAGCTGTAATTCACATATATATACTCTGTTGGCAATTTCAGATCACAGTTTTGAAGAAAAATCCAAAAAACATGATAAAAAGCAGATCTATGCCACTTTTTCAAGACCTTCGTTGTGCTTCTGGGAGTAACTTTAGGAAAACATATTTTTATCTATCACAAGGTGTCCATTTGATTTTATTGAGGTGTCTAATGACAACTATATACCCTCAGGTTTCCATTGAGCCTTTCATAGCCTGATTTGGAGTAGTGGAAGGCTTTCAAAAGTCCTCTCCAAGTTTGGCACTACGTTTTTTATTGATGCTATGTTTTTGGGAAATATGAAAACATAGTGATTTTTTGTTTTAGACATCGATTCTTGTTCCATATTTCAATACAAGTCCAAAATACATATCTATCTTATTTATAAACTTCTCAACATGGTTGAGTTGTACGATTTGAGAATATGTGTATTAGTTTTTTATTTATTGCACAAGTACTGTAATGATCTTGGCTTGCAAAATTCAATCTGTACTTCCCGCTTAATTTGTTATTACATGGAAAATATCTTCATGATCTCTACATTTTTCTCCCATTTGGATTTTTGGCATTCTTCTCTTCTAGCAATATCTAGAGACGAGATGTTAACTGTTTGCCTCAAAACCTTATTTCCTTATGGACCATATTGATATGCACTTGCTTCTCAATATTTGTAGGTTCATTATATGTCAAATATTTGTTTAAACTTATGCATATTTTCTCAAATGAACATAAATCTATATTAGGGGTCTCAACTTTGCAGTGTTGATATTTTGGAGTTTAAAACACAATTCAATTGTAGTGATTATGAAGTTAGCTCAAAAACATGAAAAAGAGGCTAAGGAAATCCCTAAAGAAGCCAAAGAGGAGAGATAAACTTTATATCTTGGATGATGCATTACTGATTTGTAAACCCATCACACAAGGAGTCCCAGAAACAAATTGCAAGGAATTTTGACAATTTTGGCAATTTTTTTAAATTTTTGGTATTTTGACAGTTTTGATGTACAGAAGCGCAGTGTGGCCACGCTGCACTTTCTCTCAGAGGATATAAATCATGAAAAATTTACATTATTGGATAGGTATTGAGTTTTAATTCACATATATATACTCTGTTGGCAATTTCAGATCACAGTGTTGAAGAAAAATAAAAAAAACATGATAAAAAACAGGTGTCTRCCACTTTTTCAAGACCTTCGTTGTKCTTCTGGGAGTAAATTTGTGAAAACATATTTTTCTCTATCAMAATGTGTCCATTTTATTTTATTGAGGTGTATAATGACAACTAGATACCCTCAGGTTTCCATTGAGTCTTTCAGAGCTAGATTTGGAGTAGTGGAAGGCTTTCAAAAGTCCTCTCCAAGGTTGGCATTGTGTTTTTTATTGATGTTGCGTTTCTGGGAAATATGACAACATAGTKTTTTTTGTTTCAGACATCGATTCTTGTTCCATATTTCAATGCAAGTCCAAAATACATATCTATCTTATTTATAAACTTCGCAACATGGTTGAGTTGTATGATTCGAGAATATGTGTATTAGTTTTTGATTTATTGCACAAGTAGTGTAATGATCTTTCCTTGCAAAATTCAAACTGTACTTACCGCTTAATTTTGTTCTTACATGGAAAATCTCTTCATGATCTCTACATTTTTCTCCCATTTGGTGTTTTGGCATTCTTCTCTTCTAGCAATATCTAGAGACAAGAAGTTAACTGTTAGCCTAGAAACCTTATTTCCTTATGGACCATATTGATATGCACTTGCTTCTCAATATTTGTAGGTTCCCTATATGTCAAATATGTGTTTAAACTTATGAATATTTCCTCCAATGAACATAAATCTATATTAGGGGTCTCAACTTTTCAGTTTTGAGATTTTGGAGTTTAAAACACAATTCAACTATAGTGATTCTGAAGTTAGCTCAAAAACATGAAAAAGAGGCTAAGGAAAGCCCTAAAGAAGCCAAAGAGGAGAGATAGCCTTGATCTCTTGGATGATGCATCACTGATTGTGTAAAACCATCACACAAGGAGTCCCAAAAACAAATTGCAAGTAATTTTGACAATTTTGGCAAATGTTTGAAATTTTTGGTATTTTGACAGTTTTGATGTACAAAAGCACAGCGTGGCCACACTATTCTTTCTCTCAGAGGATATAAATGATGGAAAAGTTACATGCTTGGATAGTTATTGAGCTATAATTCACATATATATACTCTGTTGGAAATTTCAGATCATAGTGTTGAAGAAAAATCCAAAAAACATGATAAAAAATAGGTCTCTGCCAATTTTTCAAGACCTTCGCTGCGCTTCTGGGAGTAACTTTGGGAAAATATATTTTTCCATGTCAAAAGGTGTCCATTTGATTTTCTTGAGGTGTCTAATGAAAAATAAATACCCTCAGGTTTCCATTGAGCCTTTCAGAGTTGGATTTGGAGTAGTGGAAGGATTTCAAAAGTCCTCTCCAAGGTTGGCACTGTGTTTTTTATTGATGTTGTGTTTCTGGGAAATATGACAACATAGTGCTTTTTTGTTTCAGACATCGAATCTTGTTCCATATTTCAATGCAAGCCCAAAATACATATCTATCTTATTTATAAAATTCTCAACATGGTGAGTTGTATGATTCGAGAATATGTGTATTAGTTTTTGATTTATTGCACAAGTAGTGTAATGATCTTGCCTTGCAAAATTCAAAATGTACTTCCCACTTAATTTTGTTCTTACATGGAAAATATCTTCATGATATCTACATTTTTCTCCCATTTGGTTTTTTGGCATTCTTCTCTTCTAGCAATATCTAGAGACAGGAAGTTAATTGTTTTCCTCGAAACCTTATTTCCTTATGGACCATATTGATATGCACTTGCTTCTCAATATTTGTAGGTTTACTATATGTCAAATATGTGTTTAAACTTATGAATATTTCCTCCAATGAACATGAATCTATACTAGGGGTCTCAACTTTGCAGTGTTGAGATTTTGGAGTTTAAAACACAATTCAACTATAGTGATTCTGAAGTTAGCTCAAAAACATGAAAAAGAGGCTAAGAAAATCCCTAAAGAAGATAAAGAGGAGATATAGCCTTGATTTCTTGGATGATGCATCACTAATTATGTAAACCCATCACACAAGGAGTCCCAGAAACAAATTGCAAGGAATTTTGACAATTTTTTGAAATTTTTGGTATTTTGACAGTTTTGATGTACAGAAGCACAACGTGGCCATGCTACGCTTTCTCTCAGAGGATATAAATGATGAAAACGTTACATGATTGGATAGGTATTGAGTTTTAATTCACATATATATATACTCTGTTGGCAATTTCAGGTCAGTGTTGAAGAAAAATCCAAAAAACATGATAAAAAAGGTGTCTGACACTTTGTCGAGACCTTCGCTGCGCTTCTGGGAGTAAATTTGCGAAAAATATTTTTCTCTTTCAAAATGTGTCCATTTGATTTGATTGAGGTGTATAATGACAACTAGATACCCTCAAGTTTCCATTGAGCCTTTCAGAGMTAGATTTGGAGYAGTGGAAGGCTTTCAAAAGTCCTCTCCAAGGTTGGCACTGCGATTTTGATTGATGCTGCGTTTCTGGGAAATATGACAACATAGTGATTTTTTGTTTTAGACATTGATTCTATGATCTATGTTGGCTCATACCTGGACACTTTCCCACCCTTATTGTAACCTTTTCATTTTTTTKTTTAACTTCAAAAWTGTAAAAACAAAACAATATATTTATGTATGCATGTATGTATTCATCTTGACTTTTAATTTGACATATTTTTGGGTCAAATTTGATGTTAATAGATATATATATGTTTGAATATATGAAGTTATAATGGAATTCTATTAATTATTTCTATCGAACTTAATGGTAAATTTGATTGTATTTCTTTGCATAGATGAACCATTTTTTAACTTCATTGTGCCATGAATTTGAACATGAACACAAACTAGGTTACTTAGCAGCCATGAAACATATTGAGAGAATTCCCCAGGGATTTCATACTAGTTTATGTACCTGAAAGGTTGTGTAGTAAGGAAGCTAGGGGGTCTAGGTTTTGGTAGCATAGTAGTATGTTGAAGGGGATGTTCTTGCCCTGTAGCTAGCATATTTGATTGTTTTGTTTATGTTGTGTGTGATACTTTATGATCGACTTATATGATTTTGTATATGTTGTCATGATTATATAGTTATCTGCCAATTGTTATGAATTCAAAGTTGTGCAACTTCAGTTAGAAGCCATAATTGAATCCAATATCGACATTGATATATAACGAAATGAAATGAAGTTGTGATAGTGTGTCGATCATGGGAATTTGTGTATTTTATTGACATAGTTTTAAATGAAATTAATGTACTACTTGATCATGGGGTTAGCCACTTGATTGCTCCTACATGTTATGTTCATTTGGATGATATAGGGAATAACCAATGATAATTTTTGGGGGATATGTTGATTGCAAATGACAAAGAACTTATCATTTACCTATAGGTTGTAATTGACATAGCTTGATTTTGATGTGGTCTTTGTAGGGTTCACTTGATCAAATTTCAACCATAATTATGTGTATAGTAGTATTAACTGATTATAACAAATCATTGTAATGCTGGCTTTGGATCAATTTGTATATAAGATTAAATATTTTCAATGATGGGGAAGTATAAAAATATGATAATGGGATATCTTATTATTCTTAAAGGTATCAATAGGATTTTCTTTTCTCTTTCGCAAATTCAACCATAGGGTATTATGCTACAACCGAGAGGAATGATTGGATGAGGAGGATCCTGGAATTAAAAGGTTTAAGCACGTTTCGTTGGCATTTAACTTTCCACCATCTAATCAATTTCATAGTAGGTTATCGTGGCCAATAATGAAAAGGTTGTATTCTTAAAATGTCATAATTCTTAGACTTGCAAGTTTACATGTACATGTCTTGGGCTACAAAATCCTATCAAGGTTCAAATTGTTTGCTTCCATATTTCTCTTATTGTTTTTTTGTTGAATGTTCAATTCTTTGGTCTATAGTATAACCTATTAACTGTATCTTTCGCTGCCCATAACATGATATTTCTTCTTGTGACATATTTTCACATTGCCAAATGACACATTATTGTTTCCTGCTCATGACTACAAGGGCCAGACAACTAAATGCTGAATTTCTATGAAGGAAAATGTACCAAACAATTATCCTTTTGAGGTCCCATATTTGACCTCTAGCATTTTACTTTTCTTTTTGGCATGTATTGTCCCTTCCTCTCTTTGTTGTATTTTTTTGTAGGACTTTTCTATGTTACTGTTATGGTCATTGTTGGCTTCCTTCAAATTTTGATGGAGATATCTATATTGAATAAGATATACAAATAAACCAAGTAGCTACCATCACTAGTACTTGCTTAACAAGTCACACTTCCCAATCACATTGATATGTGTGGAAGCATATTAAAATTTAATTTGACTTAAATTATTAATTGTGAAAACAAAACAAAAAAGAAAGAAAAAAACAAGACAACAAAACCAAAAGAATTGAACCCAATACAATTCTAGATGTGACTGAATTATACAATTCTACTTTTGTTACAATGGAGTTACAAAAGATAGACAATGTTCATTTGCCAATAACAAAATTAGAATTGTTTCTCTATGAAGGGAGGACAATTCAATTTTATTCCAGTAATACAAGTATCTGTGTTTACGAAATGACATGCAGGTCACAACCTAATAAAMACTACAATATGGCCATGCAATATCATAATTGAATATAGCCATAAAGTGAAACATTAGAATTACATAAACCCAAACAACTAAACGTAAGTCCAAGTCTCCAAKACGTAATGAATACTAAAGCATCTGGAAGATGGATTTCTGGACTTCATGGGTTCAAATGTCCATGTTTTACTTGCTGACATGTACAAGAGTTGGGTTAGTTTTGATACCAAAAAGAMTATTTTTCTAGCTTGCCTTTAGTAATTATTTGACACACAAAATATAAGCTTCATAAAGTTGATAAACTTAACAACTTACAAAATTATTTGGAAGAGAATACACTTATAGGAAACTTGAATGACTTTTGGAAGGTCCCATTGATAGAGGGTCACATCTACAAAAACAAATATGATAATGAGACTTTAAAAACAATAAATTATTAAATTAAAAGGGTAGAAAAGTTAACATACAGATTGCATACTTAGCATTTGTCCCAACTCCACCTTCAAAAACATCATATATATTATGTTTTCCGTTTTTCTCTGTTGTTCTTATCACTATACTAAGCTCAGTTGTTTCTGGAAGGTGGTTTTTCTTCTTAAATCCATCTATTTTATGCCTATAAAATGCTTGACCCATTTGCACAAGAACATTTGAATGATTGGAACCCCCTCCTTTCTGTGTGCATCTATGGTAAATGGTACGAGCTAGCTTATGTGATTTCTCCATACCCTGTGTACCCCAAATGGCCAAGCTTCCATATTTTGTTGCAAACCATGGTCCATTTGAAAATAATTGATGCTACAAACATTGGCATAAATCTATCTTAGAATACCAAACAAATGTACGAAATGAAGTTAATTTACAATGAATTATGTAAAGTAAAGAAACGTACAAAGGAAAGTACTAGTGGGATGAAAATTAATATGCATACAATAGAATGTGTCATACGGTTTTCTCCCCGGGCTTCTATCATTTCTCTTATGAAGTCTGTAATAGCTTCTTGAAAGGTTATTGCATCACTTTCCATGAATGTTTCCTTATCCATCAGTAGAAAAAAAGATGAAAGTGACCTCCAATCACATTTCTTCTTTCTAGTTGATTCACGCCCTTCACTAGTGCGATCATCTTCTGCATCAATTAATTTTTCATACAATCCCCAACATCCATGTCCAGATTTGTTTTCAAGAAAACGACGTGCATTGACACATGACATTGATGGATTTGTTGGAAGATTTCCTCGTGTACCTGACCTCTTAATATCTTTTTCAATTTTAACATGTCCACCATGCAAACCTGCTTTTGAAAGAACGCGTTCAATTGCCTCAATTGGATTTTTACTTTCAGCCTGTGGGGTTTTGTTCCATGCAAACAAAATAGATAAATACACTATCTTATCAACAATTCTCACAAATTCATGCAAAGTGTACATGTGCACCCTAATCAATGGTATAGGAAGCACTGCATCTAGATTTGGATCAAGTTGATCACGGTTGGGAGGAAGGATTTGGTGACAACTCAAAATACCACCATTCCAACTTTGATCTTTTTGTTTTTTCTTCATGAAATATAAGAAATTATGCATTGCATTTGCACCATGAGAAATGTTGTACATACACTTGAGAGGTTTTAAATCAGCTGCAAGGTGCCATTCCAAAAAATATGAACCATATCCTTAACCATATAATTTTTCCCCTGCATCATGTGAAGACATAATTGATGGTAAAGATGTTTTGCTGAAAACAAATTTCAAGGACTCATGGGACTCTTTGTTGACACAAAACATTCCCAACCAAAAAAGGTGATCTTCAAATTGAACTTGAAAATATTTATCACTCGTCTTATCAAGGTTTGGATACAATGCATGATTCATTAATGTGATTGAAACTCTTCCATATTTTTCATTGTTGATTAAATCCATCTCATCCAATTTTAGGACAACAATCAATTTCCCACATGCCTCTTCAATAGAGATGTCATAGTACCTCACCATAAGCTGTATACTCACTCTAGGTCATACCACAAGTTATTTTTTCTCATTAATGGAATAATTTCACTTGATTCTTTCTTTTTATTCTTACTTGCAACTTCATGCACTGCTTCTAATTGATATGCATCTCCCAAAGAATCAACATTTTTTTGTTTCGTACTCCATGCTCTTTTTGCACATGAAAAGGGCGAGGAACCAAAATCTTCTTAATTCCGGCATTCAACATTCCCTCTCTCAGAACTTTAAAAAGACTTGCATATGATTCCCTGTTGATCTCTCTATCATCACAATCTCCTTTAACATCCTTTACATCAATTGTTAAGTTTTCAATGAATTGGTTAACTAATTCTTACCTTAAAGCATCAAATTCTGGTTGTTTGAGCATTGATTTAATGTCACTTTTCTTCAACACAGTTTTGCACAAATCCACAATATCAATACAACTTGGATCTAATATGGAATTCACCCCAAACACATTGTTTTTATAGGAACCTCCCCTCTTTACCATACATGATAATAGTTTCAACTCTTTTAATCTATTCCTC
>JASDQU010235526.1:0-12324 GCA_032191745.1 Picea mariana | reverse complement strand
AAGACACAATCCTTGATAGGAGAATGAGAACTTCAAAACAAGGAAATGTGGAATATCTTCGAATTGGTCTTAAAGGCACAAATCCAAGCAGAGCCAAGTGGATTGAGGTTGGGAAGGTGAGGGAACTATACCCTCGTCTTCAGATAGACTGAAAATAGACTTTTGGAGGTCCAAAAGCTTTCCAATGGGGAGGTGTGATCCAGGGGATCAAATTTTGCTCAAAATTCAAAGTGCCCGAAATCTCTTCAAATCGAACAGGTGTATAGGCCTCGTTGTCACGAACCCAACGCAACTCAAATGGGTTCAAACGGACGTCGGATGAGTGATATATCGTGTTCTGTTCAAATTGTTAAACAAGCAAAAAACAATTGTTGACTGTACAATCCGTACAGTTGCTGACGTGGAAAGGTCGTACGCTGACATGGCAGGGCCATACGTTGATGTGGCAGGGCCGTACGCTGATGTGGCAAGGCTGAGTTCGAAGACAATTGGCAGTTGTGAGGTCGAGTCATATCTCGACACGTGGCATATCTTTGGCAAGTGGGATGGTGCCACGTGGCCCAGACATGGGCTGCCACGTGGCACCATTTTTAGTTTGGTTGGTTGTTAAAACTATATGGAGTCCATGGGGGTCAAACCCCGGACCTCCTGCCAAGGTGGAGTGCCTTCACACGGTGTGGGCTACCAATAGTCCACGCATTAGTTCTTGTTATATATATGGTTTCTAATATATTTGAATTTGATTTTTGTTAAGTTTTGGGCGCGGTCCGAGCTGGGGCTAAGCCCCAGCCCCCATTCACATACGTATAACCATATGACCACTCGCACGCGCATTTCAACCAGAATCACAACCCCACGCGCCTCGACACTTAACGCTTATCCATACGATTTGGAGTTTAGCCCCTTTTATGTGCGGAGGTGCGATCACATGACCCACGCGTCCAACGGCTTGCGGTTAGGGGGATAGGTTCTCTAATCGTTCTACAATTGCGCACGGTTTTTCGGTTATGTGCCCGGTGCTAGGTTTAAGCACGGAAAAACGCACGGGGGCTAGGTTGGACACACAAAGGTGCAATTTGGCGATCCAGAGACAACAAGTTTGAAGGGGAACTTCCAGGAAGCCTATCTTCTTCAATTTTTGGCCAAATCAGGTGTCGAAAAATCCCAGCTAGGGGTTTTTGGACGTCCTGAAGCCATTGGAGCCATCTGTTTGGCATTTTGAGCATTGTAAAGCACATATTTTAGCACTTTGAGAAAATAATATAAAAGATCCATTGGAAGTTGGACCAGGAGATGTAGCCCAAGAGACAGGTGAACTCCTTTATCATTTGTTGTGTTATGTGTTTACTGTTCACTGTATTTTGCTGGTTGTTATTGCATCTTGAATGTGTAATTTCTATAAAATTTGTGTTTGCAAATTGATTCTTTTGCATAAGAACACTTAAATAAAACTTGCAAATATTTTCAAGAATACAAGCCTTTATCATTTTCAGATCAGAGTGGCACGATGAATCATCAAAGGAAGCTCCCAGAAACACCCCATCCTAAGGGTGACCATCTACTTGAGTGCCCCAAGCTAACCACCAGCATTAAAACAAGGTAAAATGAATAGTTTCAAAAGCAGATGTATCATAATAAAAAATAACCTCTGATATACAAGCTAGAATGCCTTAAATATTAAAATGATACCCACCATCATACCCGACTTGTACCGCATGGAGAAAAACCCAAGTGACCTGTGGTGGAAAGATGGTGTGGATGATGACCAAGTGTTGGGTCATTGTGGTGGTGATGCGGGTCTCTAACTGTGCAAAAGAATATTGTTGGTCATGTGGTCTCTCGACACTCCATATTTGCAACTTGAGGTGCCTCAAGACATAATCTCCTTAGTTATCCACAAAATGGGAATAACAGGGCCCACATGCTAGATCACAGAGACATGCCTTTAGAGGCCTAGAAGACATCATGGAGGACCTAACCTAGCCCCTACCACCCAAACATTTTTCCCAAAAAGGCCAAAACGTCACCCTTGAAGGCTTGACGTTACAAAGGGGCTAGGGTTTGGTGGTGGTTGAGGATACTTGGCACGTTTTGGAGGAAAGAGCCCATGGATCGTGAAGAGAGGTCCTAGCATCTTGGAAGATGGATTTTGGAAAACGTCCCTTCTCCAACCTCAACGACTTGTCAAAAAGTGCCAAAAGTTTCCCAAAAGTATGGTGACATCATGTTTTAGGGTTTCTTTCATGTGCAAAAAAATGAAATATATAATATTATTTTGTAAAGGGGCAAGATTAGGGATTTTGACCCCTTATTTTGTGGTTTACCCTAAATTCTGTGGACAAACTATGTTTAAGACATTTTGTATAAATCGAGATCATTTGTATCTCATTTGAAGGATAACTCTCCCATGTGGAGAAGGATACTTGGCTGAAATTTTCTCCTTACTTGGGAAAATTCATTCTCTCTCTCTATTGTGATATGGTTTATCTCTTGTCTTATGGAAGGAAGTGGTGCGCTACTCTTGAAGGCTCTTTCTCTTTTCTTTGGTGATGAAATTGCTTGGTAACTAGGGTTTTGTCTTGGCATTTCTTGAAATTGGTAAGAAAAATCTGCACTTTCTTAGGTTTCTTTCTTGTTCGATACTTGTTATTGGCTAGATCCTTGGAGGAGTAAAAGGATTTACAACCTCCACCCAATTTTATCATTATTGTTTGTTGAAAAGGCTATTGCAAAGGTTTCTAGGAGGAGTAAAAGGGTTTACACCCTCCTTGACTTTACCTTGTTAGGGTTGCTATATCAAGGGAGTAAAAGGGCTTACACCCCTTGAGATTTAGTAGTCCTAACCTAATACAAGAAGACTCCACAACCCATTTGGCAAGGCATAAATATTTTATTGCATTGAAGAAATAAATTGCTTGCATTGAAATACATGATTTTACGAGATATTGAATTTGTTCAATGTGGAATCAATTATTTTCCTTAATTGTTTGCTTGAGCCACTAGGGTGTTTTGATTGGTCAAGGATACCTTGTTGCTATTACAAATTTATGCTACATCCATTAGGGTTGCAACAAACTCTCTTTTTTAAGCTTAATTTCTCACTCTTTTACCATTGGAAATAGTTGGAAAGTTGTTATTGTTAATCTACTTGATGTTGTCTATTGTTGGGAATTTTTTTGGGTAGTTCCTAGGGGTAAAAGTTGTTGTAGAAAATATTTGCTACAATCATTTAGCTGCTTTGAAAAATATTTGAAAACATCTATTTAGCATCCCTAACTCATCATCAAAGCTTGTGCTAAGGTATTGGGAATTAGTTTGCATGTTTAGTGCTTCATAGCCCAATAAATAATTGATGCTTTTGATGGTTATTTCTGCAGTAAGTAATTCATTTCATTGATGATATAAATATATTTTTTTCTCCTGCAAATAGGGAAAACAAGATTAACTTGCTTGTCCACCTAACATATAGCTTGTACAATTGGTTTTTCTTGTGTTTCGAGAAGGTATAAACACTTTTTGCAGGTACTCAAATAATTGGTAACCATTGACTACTACCGAGGCTCGTTTCACCTCTAAAGTGACGAGAATACCTATCCGAGGTGACAGTGGGTAGGTGTTCTCTTAGTTGTCTCCATATTGTGGTTTGAGTCAGGCTTTTCCCAACCTACAACTTGTGCGGTAACAAATCTCATGATATGAATTTATAGTACATGGAATGGACCACTTCTAGATCTAGATATCACTAACAACTCATCAATGGATCATGACAACACCTCATCAAGAGATATGGTTTACAAATAATATCAATATGGTATCAAACTTTGTAATTGTCTAGGGACTCACAATTTAACAATTTTGTTGTCCTAAGAATTTGATATCATAACATATTGTGAATTTTGCCAACTGAGCAAAATTTGGTACTACATCTTGAACTTTTAAGCCTATTGGATATGGTGGAGTGTTTCATGGAATGGTAAACCCTCTATGTTCATGGTGATTGACTTAATTTGCGTTATTAACACAACTTGTAACACTCACATTGTTCACCATCATTTCATTTTCCAACATTGACTTAAATGATATAAACTTTGTGATGTTTGCATCTCACATGATTAAAATTCCGGGATATAAATAAATTCAATTGGGATCCAAGATTTGTCATTGATTGCTTGTATTTCTATGCATATTGGACTAGCAATGGTAAGCATTCTTTGATCTGTCTTATAATTTAGTCTCACCACTTTTGGGGGAATTACTTGAGTTTCACTTTGGATGAGTTAATTTAATTGAATTAAATTTGTCAGTTTGAGCTAAGACCCTCTCATTATACACTGAATGATCTAGCTTGAATTGACTTTAGGGTTTTCCCCCTAGGCTAGAATTTTCTTAGTCTAAAGAGTGGGGCAAGGCCACCGAAGTGACAGTGAGTGGCTTTGTTGATAGTGCCTCTACTCTCTCCCGTTGAGGTTAGAACTTTTCCTCCTATGTGAGAGTTTGAGCAGTAACAAGTTGGAAGGGAAATATGCAACTCTTTTTTTAATGGCAAGAGCATATCATCAAGAAAGAAACAAAGATCAAAATTCATACCCCTAATGATCTTCTATGAACATTGTCTAGTTATGGTATTTAAATTCAATTAGACAATGTTATTCTGAGTAATTTAATTGTGTTAAAAATGGATGTGATGTCTACTATAATAAGCAAGAGCAATCCAAAGGTTAAGCAAGGTTAATGAACCAAATATAGTATATGTACAACATGGGTTCATTGATTGGTAACAATATAAATGACTTGCTAGTGAGCAAGTAAGATTTTAGTTGTTTGATGTGAAAATATATAATGACATTATATTAAGCTATATAAAGGAGTATTTTTAACAATATGTCATTTATGTATATATAAATGAATTGTCAGTGAACAAGTAAACTTTAAATAATGAAAAAATATATGATAATTTTAATCTTTTAAAAAATATTTCATTTATAATTTATGCTATTTATAACAAAGAGCTTTGTTTTAAATTTACAATATATCCATTGCAATGTTTATTTTATTGTGATGTCTATTTGTATCAATTTGGATGATATGAGATATTGATTACCTAAAACTTCTTGAACTTCTTATCTTCAGTATTAATGAACTTGAAAACTATGAAATGAGCCTCTCTAAACCACTGATGAATTTGACACAAAACCTCTCTAAACCACTTGATGAATTTGACACAAAACTCACCGGGAAACTCTACTTTTGGATTTGACACAAGACCCACCAACTTTACTTTTAGATTTGACACAAGACCTACCACTAGGAAACTCTACTTAAGCCGTTCTTAGTCAAAAGAGAAAAAAATCAAGTCGTGACCAGTCGAGTTCTGGAAAATTGACTTGAGGGAAATAAACACCCTTGGAACAACTCTATGGAAAATCTCGACATATGGTTAATATGTAGCAGGAACCCAATGCATCAATATCCACTCTTGCTACGCAGCATTGATGTCCTTCCTACAGTTTTACTTCATAAGTCAACTCATAGTCATATTCCTTTCATAAGAAATAAGGTTTCTTGCTGCACATTAGAAAAATTATAGTTAATGCAAATTTTCAAAATACATTGAGTGGCCTTAAGGTAACGAATTTGCTTACATCAAACGTACATTGTTAATCGATGTATTGGAAACTAGTGCTGCACATTTCAGAATCAGGGATAACGTTTCGTCATACTATGTTTTATATAATACACACACCACATCTCAGGTTTCATTTTAGAATGAAACCTGAAATGAAACCTCTTTCATAAACAAAAATCTCCAAGGCTTGTAGATGAATTCGTAACTTCTTGACTCTTGATAAAATAATTGACATTTTACCGCTGATTCAATAACAAGATTACTGCTTCTATCTTTTTATGATACTGGGATGTCTATTTTGGACTCTGAACATTCTGTTGTTTCATAATCGTAGATTGATTCTGATTGGATTTGAGATGTGTCATTGTTCTTCAATCGTTGTACGCTCCCTCTATCATTGTCATCATCAGGTTTGGTACTTGATCTTTCCTTGGCCTTCTGGCGCCATCCCGAGAGTCCCTCATGAATATGCTCGTGAAAAACTGTACTTTTCAACGAGGTACCCATCTGAGTGATAAAAGCAAAGAGAAACATGTGAATATTGTCTCCACAAAGCAAAATAATAACAAATATTATGAGTACAAATTACAACTTAGGAACCAAATCATCCTAATTGGACCATAAATTACCTGAGTAACGAGGGCATAGAGTGGAAAGGTACTGTAGCTGCAAAGAACTTGAATAATTACCCTGTAGGGGATCAGGTAAAGACACATTCAATTTCCGTCATGTATAGATCATTATATGTCCATGATAAACAAGTTCATTTAGGATGCTGATATTGTCTGTTCATCAATTCATTACTTGCTTGACATTAGATATCATTATCACTCTATATGTAATATCCCGGATTTTGAATTATTAAAACTTTATTTGTATTTATGCATTTGAACTATTGAATTATTTAAGTTTGACCAAGGGTAGTCCAAACAATTGTAAGACATTTTAAATATTACTTAATAAAAAGAAGGCAATAACAATCTGAAGGTAGCTCTTAAAGAGTGATTTCTGACCCACAAGGAGAAATGACAAGTGGCATTTTATGAGAGACCAAGTGGCAAGAACTTGGGTCGAACTCAAGCCGTGCAAGGAACATCTTCCTAGGAAATCTCGTCAAAACTCAAGTGCGAGTTAGAGTTGAGCACGTGGCTCATTAATGACCAAAAGTCCTAGGCAAGTGAATACAAAGATTTCACATGAATTGAGCAGGAGGCTCACATGCTTGGAAATATACCATACCATTGAAATGTGTGAGATTCGAGAAGAAGTTTTGCAGGAATAAGAACTACAGTCTTCGTCCTTGTGGTTCAACGATCAGGCTTGGGGGTATTTAGAGCAAGTAGTTTTGGTTGTTCTGGATTAAGGTTGGGAGGAACATCGACCTTCAGATTGTTGTCGCCTTCATCTCTTCAGTTTCGAATTTACATAGGTCTCGATTTCTATTTATTTGCAAATTTCTAGTAGGAATGTTGAAATAGAAAACAGAGTTATGAGTTGAATATAGATAATAACAATTTAGCTGTGTTGGCATGTTTACAGGCAGGTATGCTTGTCATTGATGGCAAGATCAGAGTATGCAGCGATGGAAAAACAGGGACAGCGTAAGCTCAGAAGAGATAGTGAAGAGGTGCACGAAGAGTGCAAGAGTGTGGTTGTTTATTTGATGGCAAACAGGCAGGCAAGGAAGACCAACAGCACAGGAATAATTGCATGGAAAGATCAGAAGCGTAAACTCCATTTCGGAGTTTCGGATACCGGGAGATTGAGAGGTCAAGAGTTGATACCTCTTCAACACAAGAGTCTCGGAGTTGCAAAATCCGGAATCCCGAAATAGGCACATAAACAAAGAGTTTTCGCAGATCGGGAAATAACTCCATTTCGGAGTTTCGGATGTCGGGAGTTGGAAGATTCAAGATTCTTCATCATCAAGAGTCCCGGAATTGCGAAATGCGAAATGTCGAAATTCCGGAAGAAGGAGGACAATTTCGGTTACCGGGAGTTGGAAGAGTCAAGACTCTTCATCATCAGGAGTCCCGGAATCACGAAATGTGAAACGCCGAAATCCCGAAAGCAGGAGATAGTTTTGGATACCGGGAGTTGGGGATGTCAAAAACTCTTACTAACATGAGTCCCGAAGTCGCGAAATGCGAAATCGCGAAATATCAAAGACTCCATACCAGAGGTTCGGATACCGGAAGTTGGAGATGTCGACTCTCACGACAAGAATCCCGAAGTTGTGAAGTGCGAAAAGCCGAAAAGTTGATCTGACTCCATTTTGGAGTTTCGTAGACCGGGACTTGGAAGTGAAGAACATTCACATCAAGAATGCCGAAATCGCGAAGTGATCTGGGCCGACAGATCCAGGAGGTGAAAGTGGCAGACCACGTCAGAAAGGACAGGTGGAAGACTATGACACGTGGCACGATCAGACAACGACAAGTGTCAAGTTAATTTGGCATTTCAAACCACTGGAAGTCACAATTCTGAGTGACACGTGGTAGCCACTCGGGTCACGACACGTCATCAAGTGACGCAAGACTGACCTTACTCCGGGAGTTTTTGCTTCGAGAGTTTTAACTCCATCACTCTGCCAAAGTCCTGAAGGATGAAGTCCCGGGGCAGAGGATAGTCGTCCGATCACCACGGATTGTGGACCGTTGATCTGGAGATCGAAGAGCTATAGAGAAGAGCTCGAATCGGCAAGCTCCATTTCGGAGTTTCGGGGATCGGGCAATGGAGTGTAAAGAAATCCTCACATCAAGGATGCCGAAATGCCGAATTGCGAAATTGCGAAAGCGCTTTATGGATAAGCGCTCGGACACCGATGGTGGTCACATCGTCGAAGAGCTGTAGAGAAAAGCTTGAAGTGGCAAGCTCCATTTCAGAGTTTCGGAGATCGCGACTTGGAGAGTCGAGATGCCTCACAACAGGATTGCCGAATTACCAAAATACCGAAATGCGAAACACGTTTTGGCTCAGCCTGTGGTCACAGCCATTGGTCACATCGACAGAAGATGAAGGAAGGAGTTAGTGCAACCAAGCTCAATTTCGGAGTTTCAGGGACCTCGACATGGAGCATCAAGAAACTCTACCACAGGAATGCCGAAATGTCGAAATGCGAATTAAACGCAAGATCCTATAGATCCAATCCAACGGTGCAGGTGATTTTGAACATGATCGAAGGGCTACTGTTCCTCTTCACAGTTAATCGATCAGTGGCGATTCAGTTGCTGAAGCATTCTTTGGAGGTTCACAGTGTAACTACTAGAAACCACTGATGGTTTCTGCCAGAGGACTCGAAGAGACTTCTGTGTAATTGTCAGAGAAGCTGAAGAGTCTCTAGGAATCTGCCAGTGGAATGAAGACTGTTCGTAGAGGCAATTGACAGATGGATCTAACTGCCAGAGAATCTAAAGAGTTGCAATGATGAACAGGTAGAGTACTCGACATGAGAGAGGATGCAGAAGCATGGCGCGAAAGAATGCACAAAATGTACAGAGACCATAAGTATGCAGTACAAAGAAGAGATGGGCATTGCTGTTGGGGAGAGGGATTCAGGAGTGTAGAAGGAGGAGTGTGCAGCAGCTGAAATAGAGAGCAGAGGAATGGTGCATGAAATGGAGATGGCACACAGTGCATAACGAGAAAAGAACAAAAAGCGTAGAGGAGTGTGCAGAAGACACTAATGAAGACAGAGCAACGCAGTGTAGCAGAACAGTGATAAGTCTGGTAAGCCAATGATAAATATTGTATCACTGTGATAAGTTTCATTAGCAAAAATTTATATGTTAGGGTGGAAGGGAGGTGCTAGGGAGGACTGTTGTCCTCAGAGGTTCAAGTGGGTGCTAGAACAAAGGGAGTCGTAGCTTCCATCTGGTTGCAGCCAGAGAAACCAGGGTGGCAGGGTGGTGCAAGGGAGAACTGTTGTTCTCTGTTTTACAGGTTGGTGCCTGTATGATTGGAAGTTGGTGCTTCCATCCAATTGGTGTTGGAACACTTGGGAAGTGGGTGCTTCCCTCTAGTTGGTGCTAGAGAAACCAGGGAGTTGGTGCTTCCTTCTAGTTGGTGCTAGAGAAACCAGAGAGTTGGTGCTCTCAGCAAGTAGTAGCTTGCAAAACAAAGGTTGCAGCCTCATTATGAGTTGTTGCTCATATGTATGATAATGTAAAGAATGTAAAGATTACTTATCATATAAAGAAGAAGAGGTTTTTATCCCTTATGGGTTTCCTCAGGAAATATCTGTCTCTATGTATCTCATATGTGTGACTGGCGCTGAATGTGCTATTACTTATTTCCCTGCATTATTGTGATTATCATTGAGTGTGGTCAGCCTGCCGACCACCACAAATATACAGTCTCTGCCCTGCACTCGAGGAAGGCCTGTAATGAAATCCATAGAAATGCTCTCCCATTTTTTCTCTGGAATGGGTAGAGGTTGTAGCAACCCTACGGGGTGTGTCTGCTCGGACTTGTTCTACTGACAAGTCGTGCACTCCTAGATGTGTTTCAGCACATAATCCTTGAGACCCTTCCATGAGAATCTCTCCCTGATCTTCCTATACGTTTTGAAGTACCCTTGATGCCCTGCTGTAGGCCAATCATGACACACCTTCAGAATTTTCCCCTTAAGGGTAGATTCTGGAACCAAGTAGATCTGGTCCTTGTAGAAAATGACGTCATAAAGAACCCGATATCTATCATCAACCATCTGTCCATCCATCACCTCACAAGCAAATTTTTTTTGGGAGTACTCCACCAACAAATGAGCTTTCCAATCTGTACAAACGTCCATCATCGAACACCCTGCTAGCCTCCTGGACAAGGCATATGCTACGATATTCCTTTTTCCCTTGACATACTCAATGTCAAAGTCAAAGGCTTGAATCTTTGAGACCCACTTCTGCTGTCTCTCACTGAGGTCTTTCTGATCTAGGAAATACTTGAGATTGTTATGATCAGTCTTCACTACAAATTTGTTGCCTACCAAATACTGTTGAATTTGGTTAAGGCATGCATGATTGCTAGCATTTCCTTGTTGTAAATAGGATAGAGTCTCTCCGACTCGTTGAGATTTCGGCTCTCAAACACAATGGGGTGGCCCCCCTGCATCAAAACTGCTCCAATCCCCACCCTTGATGCGTCGCACTATAAGACAAACGGCTGCGAGAACTATGGAAGGGCTAGAACAGGGCATGTGCTCATAACCTCCATTTTATCAAATGTCTGTTGTGACTCCTCTATCCAATGAAAAGCACCCTTCTTGGTCAAGTCTGTGAGTGGTGCTCCCAACTATGAAAAGCCCTTGACGAACCGCCTGTAGTAATTGCATAACCCAAAGAATCCCTTCAACTCTGTGAGGTTCTTGGGTGTTGGCCAATCCAGAATGGCCCTGATCTTCTCCCGATGAACATGTACTCCCTTCCCACTGATGATATGCCCCAAGTACAGTAGTTCTCTCATGCCAAACTCACATTTGGATTCCTTGGCATATAATGACTGCGCCTGCATAATGCTCAATACCTCCTCCAAATGTGCCAAATTTTCATCCCACGCCCTGTTGTATATCAGCATATCATCGAAGAACACCCAAAGGTATTTCCTCAACTGTCCACTGAAGATGTGGTTCATGCAAGACTGGAAAGTGGTCGGTGCATTGGTCAACCCAAATGGCATGACAAAGAACTCAAAATGTCTGAAGTGGCATCTGAATGCGGTCTTCTCTATATCTTGCTCCCTGATGTTGATCTGATGATACCCGGATCGCAGATCGATCTTGGTGAAGAAAACTGCCCCATGCAACTTGTCCATCAACTCATCTATTCAAGGAATGGGGTACCTATTCTTTATCGTTTTCTTGTTGAGTGCTCTGTAATCAATGCACATCCGCAATGTGCCATCCTTCCTTAGTACCAGAACGACTGAAGAGGCAAAAGGGCTCGTGTTGGGCTTGATGTGCCCCATCGCAAGCAACTCTTTGATTGCTTTCTCAATCTCGTCCTTGAACTTCTTGGGATGCCTATAAGGTGCAGTGATCACCGGTGTAGCCCCTACCTCTAGTTCGATTGTGTGCTCAAATCCTCTATCTGGTGGTCTTCCTGGTGGTATCGGCCCAAACACTGGCTCATACTGGCTCAGAAGCTCTATGATCTGGGGATGGTACTATTCTCTGCCCTCTGAATCCTTCCGTGTGGTCATCAAACACTTTGCTGCATAGGCCACATCATCATGACGGAAGATCCTCTCCATCCATTTTGCCGATACTGCTCGTGGTGCTCCTGTAGACATGCCTCTCAGTACCACTCTCGATCCACTGGCGTCTCTGAAGCTCATGGTCAACGTTTGATAGTTGAACCCAATCTCCCCTAATGAATATAACCATTGTACCTCCTGTTATCGCACAGTTTGTAGTTAGGATAATAGATGGATGAAAAGAGGTAAAACTGGCGTAACTGAACCAATCCCACCTGTTATCCCTGATATCTAGGGATAACTAGAAGATCATGTCTCGAGGCCCACATGGTCCTAGACATGGAGTACCGAGAGCAGGAGCGACCTGAGCATGGTCCTGGAGGACCCATCTTCTTCTTCTCAGCCAGACTTGTCCTGTCAGCAGTACCAGCCTCCATCACTACCGGCCTGGGCTTGCATCAAAAAAGGCTCTTGCTCCATGAGGTAATTGGTCCAAGGTATCATGGTAT
>JASDQU010235525.1:0-17087 GCA_032191745.1 Picea mariana | reverse complement strand
TTTCTGCCAAGGAAAGTGCTCTGATACCACTTGCAAGATACCAGTTATATAAAATATGCAGAACAAAAATGAAATGCTAGAAATGGCAGAATAACAGTAAAATATCCAGCATAATCTTCACAATACACAGAAATGATATACGAAAGAGCAATAGAAAAATCACTTTGATTCAGAAAGCAATGTTTACAGGCCTCTTTGAGGGGGCAACCTCCAGTTGAGCAGTGCTCTGTTACAATAATCTCCAAGCTAGGGTTTTCATACCCTCGATCCTTATTTATACAAAATGTCTATCAAGAGAAGCATCTAGAGGAAGATCCTTCTAGAAGAAGAAGCTTCTATTAGGTCTTCTTACATCCGCTTTATTCTATTTTATTGAAAGGCCTTATTAATATTGACCTTTATTACATACGAATACATTGATCTACCTATGTGCAGGTTAGGACCTTAACAGTATCACCTCTGGTGGAGGAAGAAGGATTACCTGTTGGTAGTTGTTGAAGAATTTCTGCAAAACTATCCATCATATTGTTATTTTATTGTGCGAAGGCTTCCTTGAGAATTTTTTTGAAAGGATCTCTTTTCCTGACGTCTTTATTTTCTCCCTCCATGGAAGGTCGCTTGGGCATGTGATAACTCTTTTCCTCAATAGAAACAAGCTCGAGACCTAAGTCTTTGTACAATGAACTTGTTGAGTACATGCACTAAGAACGACAACGAGTAGACTGATCAGATACCAATGATATGGATTTTATGAGAAGAAAGAAATGAATATATATATATATTATTAACATAGAGATAGAATCAACAATAAGAGAGAGAGAGAGAGAGAGAGAGAGAGTAAAACTTGGCTTCTATTCAATAAATAAATATGTTGAAACTATAAAATGCAAACTGAAACAATATTGCTAGAATGGTGGTGGCTTATCTCTGAGAAGAGATGTGATGATTTCACGCATTCACAAGAATATAAGTACAATGAGGCTCCAAAATGATTTTTAAATCAAACATGAATGCCAAAACCCTAGACATCCAAAAATGTAACCCTAGGAGATGAAGCATGTAATGAACCAAATGCTGAAAATGTCATAAAATAACAGAAGTACACACCATGTACTGAATGTGAGCATGGAAAAAAAATCCAAAATAGATAATTTAAACAATAACTCCTTTACGAAAAGGGGAACCCCCTCCAAATAACCAATTACCATTCATACTTCCCAAATCACCTCCCCCAATAATGAATACATGATCTGTTATATATAGCTATTCACACTTGCACATGAGGCCATTTTATCACTAGGATGACCATATTACATATGTATTTACACATTACATGTACATTTAGGCCCATATATTCCCCCCCTTAAGGTAATATAATATGCATTTATCCATATATATATGCCCCCCTTGGGTCATAACGTATTACCCTCCTTCAAAAAGCTTTGTACTCATAGATTTTCATTTAAATGCTTCACATGTGATGAAACCAAGTAATAGTATTTTATTATTTTCATGATTCCTTCATTCCATTGTTGATGATCTATCCATCCAAAATCATTTATTTTCGGTCTTAATCCTTGGTTTCTAGTTGTTACATAATTTTCTTTCCTTTGATTCCATGTATTTTTGTTAAAGCTTCTCTACTTTTTACTGGTTGTTGGTCCCTGATAATATCTTGTTCAAGAGTAGTTTGGTGATGCCTTATTCCATGAATATTGAAAATTATTTAATATGCGGTTGGTTATTCTTGTCTTATACTTGATGTTGAGATGGATTTACTAAAGGTATGTATCCCACTTCTGATTGTGTTCATTCTACAATTTTTCTTGTGTATGGATGAACCACAGTGGCTTATGATCAATTTGGATGATTGTCCCCTTACCGAGAACATAATTTCTCCACTGGCAGTAGGATTTCATAATGGAGTGCATTTCTTTGTCATAAGTAGTGTACTTACGGATGATATCTGATAATTTCTCAATATAATATACCACAAGGTGTTCGTGCTAAGTGAGAACTGTGCCCATAGCATAGTCTGAAGCATCTGTGTTGATCTCAAAGGGTTGTTGTAGGTCAGGTAATGATATTATTGGGGATGAGAAGAAGCATTGCTTCAAATCATCAAATGCTTGTTGTTGTTATAGGCTCCACACAACCATTTTCTTACCACCACCCCTGGTTACTTGGTCGAGGGCCCATGCAATATGGTAGAATCTTGACATGAACCTATGATAGAAATTGGAAAGGCCTAAAAATATATGAAGCTTAGTGAGTTTGTTTGGTGCTGGCCAGTCATGAATGGCATGGATATTGGCTAGATATACATGCATCCCATGATCATAAAAAATGTAATATAGGTACTGGACCATGCCCATGCCAAAGGAGCATTTTTCCAAATTTCCATATAGCTTGTGCTATCGTAGAGTGTGCAAAACCTGTTGAATATGTTGCAAGTGTTCCAGACAATTCTTTTTGTACATGAGGATGTCATCGAGATACACCTACACAAAATAATAGGTGAAATACCGCAGGATATTATCCATCATTCTCATGAAAGTTGTTGGGAAATTCCTCATACCAAAGGGCGTGACCAACCATTCAAAAATAACTTTGTACTTGAAGGAACTTTTCCATAGATCTATCTTCTCTATTGGAACCTTATGGTAGAAAAAATTCAAACCAATCTTATTGAAGTGTTTTCCCCCCTTGAGCTAGTCAAGTAGATCATCGATTTAGGGAATTGGGTACCAGTTCTTGAATGTTATTTTATTTAGGTCCCGATAATCGATGAAGAGTCGTCAGGTCTCATATTTCTTCTACAAAAACATGATTAGGATTCCACATGGTGATGAGTTTGGTCAAATGTGTGAATTTTGGAGTTGTTCTTCAATGTGACGCTTTATCTCCTCATTTTCTAATAGAAATAAGAGATAGAATGGATCATTGGGTAGCAGTGCATTGGGGTCATATCGATTGAATGATTTACCTGGCGGTGTAGAGGTACCCCAGTGGTTGAGGAGAATATGTCTTTGTATTCTTCCATGACCTTATCCACTTGCTTATCATGCATGGAGAGATATGTCGTGGAGGCCATGGATGTGACAGTAACCTTCCAATCACTTTGAGAGTGAATCATGAAGAATACAAACTTCCCATACTAAGAGATAACCTTCACGCATTGCATGGTAGAGATCAAGGACATTGGCGTAGGTGGGACTACTTTGGGTATTGTGTACAATTTCTTGTCCAAAGTAATAATAAAACTATGAGCCCTAGAATCATATACACCATGATGTTTCTATAAATACATTTCTCCTGAAAGAACATCATAAAATTCAAGGGGAGTGACATCACACAATACCTCATCATTGAAGGGCTTGATGATATAGGACAGGAGGCACTGTTGGCTGACACAAAGAATGAAACTGTAAGAAAAGAAAAGGAGAGGATGCGCAGGAGGAGATTGAGCATATGTGCAGTGTGAGATGAAACACAGAGTAGAATAACAGAACAAGTTGAAGAAGAGAAGAATGAGAGAATGAGTTGATGCAGAGCATACCTGCTGAATAGAGAGAGGAAGAGAAGAGCAGCAGAACAGTGTGTAGAAGACCATATTTACAGGACAAAGAAAGATTGGTAAGAACTGATTTATGTGTAAAGTTGATAGTTTATTTATCCATTCATATTCTAGGGATGTTGGGAGGTGCTTAGGAGGACTATTGTCCTCAGAGGTTCAAGTGGGAGCTTGAACACAGGAAGTTGTAGCTTCCATCTGGTTGCAGCCAGAGAAACCAGGGTGGCAGGGTGGTGCTAGGGAGAACAAGTGTTCTCTGTTATACTGGTTGGAGCCTGTGTAACTGGAAGTTGGTGCTTCCATCCAGTTGGTGCTGGAACATATAGGGAGTTGGTGCTTCTTTCTAGTGGGTGCTAGAGAAACTAGGGAGTTGGTGCTTCCTTCTAGTGGGTGCTAGAGAAACCAGAGAGTTGGTGCTCTCAAACAAGTTGCAGCTTGTAAAGCAGAGGTAGCAGCCTCACATTGAGTTGATGCTCAATCAAAGATGATGTACAGAACTTAAAATATTGCCTATCATTTCAAAGAAGAAGAGGTTTTATCCCTTTATGGGTTTCCTCGTGAAAAATATATCTTTGTGTATACCTTATGTGTGACTGATGCTTTTTACCTTTACTATCCATATGCTGTATAATGTTGATGATCACTCGAAGAAAGATTAAGAATATTTTAATATTGTTGATATTGTTTAAGCTCAAAAACAAATGATTCACCCCCCCCCTCTCAGTTGTATTAGTAATTTCAACAACCTCTGAGTTCATCTGCTCTCCCTTGCCCACCTGGAAATATGGAGTTTCTCCGCTTCCTCTGCCCAGCTGGCAGTCTATGAGATCAGTCGATCCCATCTCAGTGCTCTCCTGGCAACTTGAAATTTTAGCACCGCCCTCCTGGAAGTATATAAGATCTTCACTTGACCTCTTTCTATTGCCCACCTGGAAATATGAAATTCCATCTCTTCCTACTTGGCAGTCTATGAGATCTCTACTTGATCTCTCCTTGTCATCATCAATGAGATTTCTCCTAGCTTCCGGTTCACAAGCATGAACCATCTCCTCTGTGGCCCTGAGGCTTTTCATATACCTTAGCCACCTCCTCAACAACCTTTGTTGTCTTCTAGCCTAAAATTTCTTTACTGACCACTTCACCATTATCTTCATGGGCCATTCATATACCCAATGTGTCTTTGCATCCTGTTGCATTTGCAATGCAAGCTACTCTATTCTTGCCCTCACCTCAGTGAGTTCCAAATCCATATTTGGATTTTTGTTCTGCTTGCAGTCTTCCCTGTGACCATGCCCATGGCCTTCAGTAGCCATCTTCCTATTCATGTTTTCCCTCCGGGCAAACATGTTGCTGTCACTCTGCAACCATGAGTGTTTCCAGCCTTTCCTATAGTCCTTTTGATTGTCTATTGACTGTTGCGCACCTTGAAACAATCATCACAGAGCCTCAACACTCTGTCTTTCTTCTTCACTTGTTATCTCCTTTTTCTGAAGTCTACAGATGAAAATATTAGCCCTGATACCAATTGATGCAAACCCCCTACCTCATCAGGGTCCAATAACTTCCTGGTCTCTAGATCGCTCTCTTCCCTGAGCCGAAATGGCTCTTTGGGCTCCTGCTGGAACCCTTTGAAAGAATCCACAGGTCCCTTTGTCCTCTGACATAGGCTTTGAGAAAACCTATGCATGTTCTCAACTTCTAACGCTCTTCTCTATTCTAAACCCACACACCTTTCGTGTTTCGGGGTTTCGAGACTCTTGCTTGCGAGATCTCCCAGACTCCTTGTCCTTAGAATCACCAAAACCCAAAAAAGGGGTTGAGGTTCTTGGCTACTCCCTTAACCTCTCTCCATGTGACCAGTTCCTTGTGACCATGCGCTAACACCAAAAGGTGCCTTTTGTGGTTCACAACCTTGACGTTCAAGAGTCCCATCCCTTTGCCTCTTGAAACCCCGAATCTCGGTCCTTCCCCAAACTAGATCCAATGGTCCTGCATCCTCTTCGATTGATGACCCCAATCATTTCACAATTTCATGAGTTGGGATTCCACATCTCCCAACTCCTGGCCTCTCAAACACCCAGGTCCTGAAATGCCGAAATAAAGGTCCACAACAAAGTGCTACCGGCTTTCGCGATTCGGGAAATAACGATGCAAGCGTTCCCCTTATTCTCTATCTTTTGAATCCCTGGTTCCCGGAATACTAAAATCTCTCTCTGTTGAGAGATCAAGGGTCCATATCCCTCTTGATCCAATGGATATGATCCCACTAGATCGATGGCCCACATTCTTTTAGAGATTTCCCCAAAACCTTGACCACTTGCCATGTGTCCTCCTTGATGGACGGTCCTGGTCCTTTCGTGAATTGTCCTTTCATAATTTCGGCGACTCTTCACTCTCGATCTCCTGGTGTCTGAATCCCTGAATTCTTGAAATGACTTAGATATTTTTGGGATTCTTCAAACTGGGAGTTTGGAACTCTCGATTCCAAAATCACACCCTCCTCTGCTTCCTGAACCCTGAAATACTGAAATGATGAAATGGGCTCAACTCCAAAGGCACGTCACGTTTCGTGACTTCAAGATTTTCAATGTAAATTTCCCCAACTCCTTATCATTGGAAATACCAAAATGTCAAACCCCAAAATACCAAAATGCCGAAATTCCACTCCAAAGGGGAATCAACAACTTTTGTTGCTTCTGATCCAATGGTCGCTACTCCTCCTGAGATTTAATTATCGAAAGACACTTCCTTTAAACTTCTCTCTGATCTGTGAGATCTAATGGTTCATGGAATTTCACACTTCTCCACAAAGCATCTCCACTGTCCGTTTCAGCTCCTCTCCTACGCGACCTACCAGATGTTAAATTTTCTGTGCCTTCCTTTGGATCTGATGGATATTGGCCCCTTGTACAAGATCTGATGGCCCAAATCTAATCTTTTGTGTGCTCTCCTCCTATTGTCTGGACGTGAAAATCGATGGTCCAGATCTCATCTCTCCAGCTGATCTAATAGTAGTTGTGCTCCCCCCTGAGCATGAGAACTTCCTCCCTCCCCTTGGGAGTTTTTATAAAGTTTAAAAGTTCTCAACCTTTGCTTCCTCTGTGAGCTCAATTCCTTTGGATATCACCTATGTTCTAGGAACACTATCCCCTCTGAGCTTTGTCAACTGTGAAACCTCAAAGGGTTTCTCGACCTTCTGCACTTCTTGCTAGATTCTTACACACAACAGTGTGATCCTTCCTGATCTTAAGGACTTTGAGACAAGTTCTCACCTATGTACACTCCTTGTGCCTAACAAGCCTTCAGACGACTGTCTATCACCACCTCACCCGAATGTTAGCCTCATGCACTCCTTGCACAGGTCTTTTTCTTGCTTGAGCTTCAACGGCTCGAACCTCAATGGTCTCTATCCCTTCCTCTCCTTGAAGGGGTGTAAGTGCCCTCTGGAAACTTCCTTCTCAAGCACACTTTGCTGAGTCTACAGGGTGTTCGGTAACCCTGTGAGTGTCTCCTCCTGTGACACTTCTCTTCTCTATGAGCTCAAACAAGAGTTCCTCCTGTGCACACTTGAACCAACTCGATGCCCACCTGGCAGAGTTATCCAGAATCCTCAGTGACTCTATGTTCTCACCGAACTTGAAATAGAGTTCTCCTTAATGCATCCTTTGCATTTGCTCAATGCCCTCCTAGCAGAGCCTTTACATAATTCTCAACAATTCTGCTTCTCCTCTCTGTGCTCTCCTCTGCATAGTTTCTCCATCAAGGTGTTCATCAACCTTGAGGCTTCCTCCTTGAGTCAATGATTTCCTCTGGTGCGCCCTCTTGGCACGTCTATGTCTGAAATTCCATAGAATTCAAAAGTGCACTCCTGCACTGGTTTTCAGAGACTGCAGTACTCTTTCATGCACTCTTGCATGAAACCACAAAGAATCCAAACATGAAATCAAAGAACTCAAAGATAGAAAAATCTATCTATCCCTGCAAATGCATACCTAACATACATCTACAACATATCATCAACACATAAAGGCATTCGTTCATGAACTCTCAAACACATGAACAACAACATCCAGGAAAAAATACTATGATTGTATTAATATGAAATGCCTCTTTACAATGTGAGCTCGGACTGCAGTAGAGTCACGACTTCCTCTCTTCTCCTTATTCTCTTCTCTACTCTTCTCCTCTTCCTAACTACTCTTCTGAAAATGAAAGAATATCTTTTTACAAAAGGGGGCTCCGTGAGCGCTTCCCTCCATCCTCACCAACTCTCATTAATTTACATTCAATTACATTGAATGGATTTCTAGTCCGAATCAGATCTAGATCTCAACCTTACAACCATTTAAGAAAAACTTTATATAAATCCTGCACATGTGCATGCCTTTTGGCTCTACCAGCCTTACAACATTTAATACAATTTTCAAATTTTGAAAAATGAGAGGGCTACACCTCTCTCATTCCAATGAATGTGTGCTTTGATGTTCTAGCTAAATGGCACATAGATGGCTTGGAGCGATGCTCCTACATCAACATGTATTAATAATTAACATGGTGGCACGTTGGTAGAAGGGCTCTTTGTCAAGGTGCTTGGGCTTGGTGGTGGACCTCCAAAACATGGAACTCCAAAACATTTTTTTTGGAACTTTCCATTTGACTGCTGACTAGGTGCCATGTAGCTTCCCATGCTTGGGCCATGTGGCACCACCACATTTGCCCAAATCTTCACCATGTTTCCACACTGCATTAGTCCAAGTCTGCCACATATGCCCAGTCACAGGTCACCACTCGTCCAACATCTGCTTCTGCCATGTCAGCATCATTAAATAGCTTTGGTGATGTCATGCAGACATCATGCTGATGTCATCATTGAATTTTTGCCAGTTGACCTTTGACTTTTTAGTTGTTTGAGAAAACGGTCAGAGTGCGATTACTCTTGCATACAGAGCCTGTTTGAGAAAGTAAATATATGGTCAGAATCAACACGATGAATCAGTCGCAATGGATTTTTTTTCACTCAATTCTGATAACGTTCATGTTTGAGCATTTTCTGATCCTGGGGAGCCTCCTGGACCATTCCTCTCCACTTTGGAAGATATGTTACCACCAAAAATCTTCTTTTACTCAGGTAAGAAGTGATGGTACTGCCTCCACACTTGTCCGATATCATCCATCCTTTCTGCTTGGACAATAATCACCCGACTAATCACAACAAACATGAAAACTAAGATAGAATTGTTTACCAAAGTAATCATCTCATTAGTTTCATAATCATTTACATTCTTTTTCACAGTTAGCATCCATACACCACTGAATAACGAAAAACCAATCAACAATACTAGGCATGCTAATGAGAATGAAACAACATGCTTCCCCTTCTAAACAGGAACAATAAACAAAGTATGCAGTTGAACCTCATGTTGTACCTCTGGTGACACTTCATGACTTTTAGAAAGATATGGAATCATCTCATTTTTAGCATCATGAACTTCTTGTTTTGTTACATACATAAGTAATAAATTTTTTCTTTATTTTGCCATTGTTTTAAATTGTCCTGTAGTTGCAAAAGATCTGTCAGTCTTCATGCGATGAGCACAAACAATGTATTATTCCCCATCTTTATTGAAGCAATATTTATTCTCCTCCCTATAGAATATAGCTTTCCTATCATAAAGGCATGGTCTTCCTAGTACAATTCCACATATGTCCAGTGGCACTATATCAAGCTCTGCTTCATCAACATAATAAAAGTGATTGCAAACTTGATTTTATATTGTTTGGTTACCTGCAAATTATTATCAGCACATATCCATCCCAATGGATATTGTTTAGAATGTGACTTAGTTTCAAGTCCCAAGTTATTTACAACCTGTTCACTGATTAGATTGGCTTGTGATCCATTGTCTACAAGAGTATCAAATTTAAAATTATGTTTTATAACCCTTATCTGGAAAAGTGCACTCCTTTTACACTCATCATTTACAACAACTGAACTAGAAGAGTTAGTGCTTGCAACAGAATTTATACCTTGGATTCCCATAGCTACAACATGTGTCTCATCACCGGAATATGATCCAAGATCCACTTGAACTGTCGCAACTATGGTATTCTTCCTTCCCTGGTTGGCATACTTCTTTGGCTTCATTTCAGGATGTAAGACCCAACAATGATCTTCATCATGGTCTACTTTCTTGCAATGCTTGAAATTAGGCTTCCCCTTTCTTGTTGTGTATGTCTTCTTCTCTTTCTCTTTCATTTTCCCTACATTCTTTCTTTTCCAAGTATCTGTAGAAAAACTATAACCAAAATTCCCTTTACTTGATTCAATGTGAATGGCTTGTACACATACTTCATCAAAGTTAGAAGGATTTAGCATAAGAATAGTGTGTTTGAGATAAGAATGTAAACCACCAATATATTTTAGGAGTGTATCTTGTGTATATAAGGGAATACCCTAATTTAATTCTTTCTTACGAAATGTTTGAGTATAATCTTGTACACTTTGACCTTTAGCTTTCCTTAAAATTTGTCAATTCATTATTTCTTGTTGCATGTATGCTAATGGATAGAACTATTGCTTCAATGCAATGATAAATTCATTCCAGGAAGAGATGGTTTTACCATTTTTATTGAGATCGTCCTTAGTTTTTCTTTCCCACCATATGAGATTTATGCCTCCCAATTTGAGACTTTCAAGTTGGATCTTTGTTTCATCATCAACAATCCTTTGTATCCTGTAATAGACTTCTAATTGTCTCACCCAATTATCTAGCTTTTCTACATCTAATTCACCATCATAAGTGGGTAATTGAAACTTTACATCTAATTTTAATAAAGGCCTATCAGAAGAATGATGAGATTTTTTAGGTTTCTTATCCTTGGAGGGATGTACACTTTCTTCACTTGTAGATGACGAGGATGAAGGAGAAGAAGGTTTGGAAGGTCCACCACCTCCAACTTTTCCTTCCGCTCTTACTGAAGATTCACCTTCTTCAACCTTTGGATTCCTTCATTGAACTCTTTCATGGTAAAGTTCCTCTACTGTGGATTTCATCAATTGAAATGCCTCGAAGAAATTATCCTCAGGTGCATAAGTACCTAGCTTCCTCGGTGAAGACATCTCTTGTTTATGAGGTCTCCTTTGAATCTTTGGATTAAGAGCCTCAAGTTGGCCTTCTCCTCACTTGATTTTTTCTCTGGTGAGCATCCAATGCTTGCAATTCCTGTCAAACCTTCAAAACCAAATGCTTTGATACCTTAAACTTTATCCAAAAAAATGAAGGTATTACTGACAAATTGCAAGTTTAGTTTATCGTACTTTATGCATCAGATCGATAAGAATGCAAAATACATAAACTCATTACCTTGTTGCGGAATATAAAATGTGACTTTTACTTGATGCTCATTAATGATTAAAGAGATCAACCATTAATAATCATGCTACAAATTAAGAGAAGAGAACAACAAAATAGAAAGAGAAATAGAGACAAGAACTTGTTAACAGAGTTCACCAATCATTGGCTACGTCTCCGGGCCCACTTCCAAGTGGAGGAACTCTTTATTTCTCTTTAAATGCTCAAGTTCTCTTACATAGGATCTTTTTTGTTACATAGCATGCTTCATATCTATTGTGAAATACCTCCTTGCTTAGATTCATACATGCTTCATCAAATTCCTCTCAAAAACATGGCAAAAATGCCTCTCAAAACATGAGAAAAGGCCAAAAATTACAAGCTTCTCCTTCAAATCCTTGCATCAAAAAGTCTTTCTCAAGCTTCAGAAAGCCTGGATTTTATCGTTTTCAGGATCATATGAGGATTCCTAACTTCCCCTGAAGATCTGGCCTCTTTTTGGGATCAAATCCCCTTCCAAATGGACAAAATATCATTAAAAACCTACTTTTTGGTCATAATATCAGGCAAAATAATTAAAAATACAAAAGTAGGGTAAAAACACACTTTTAAACCATAATATATGGTAAATATCCCAAATAAAAGGAGCGTGCCCTCAAATCATGGTCGCATGCATCTAAAATTGGCCAGGCACTATCCCAAAAGGCTAAGCGTTGGCCCTTCAATTATGCTAGCCCCATTCAAATGCTCACTAGGTACCATGTGGTTTCCCATTCTTGGGCCATGTGGCACCACCGCATTTGCCCAAATATTTTCCACATGTCCACACTACATTGGTCCAAGTCTGCCATATCTGCCTAGTCATAGGTCACCACTTGTCCAACATCTCCTTCTCCCACGTGAGTATCATTAAATAGCTTTGGTGATGTCATGCAGATATCATGCTGACGACAATATTTCCTTTTTTCCAATTGACCTTTGAATTTTTAGCTCTTTGAGAAAATAGTCAGAGTGTGATAAATCTCGCATACGAAGCTCGTTTGAGAAATTCAATATATGGACGGAATCAATGCGACAATCCGGTCGCAATGGAATTAGTTTCACTCAATTTCGAGAATTTTCATTTTTGAGCATTTTTTGAGCCTAGGGAGCCTCTTAGATTAGTGGCCCCATGAAGACCTCGTCTCTTGGAAAGAATATGTATTTTCTTCTCTTTGTAGATTATTTTTCAAGGATTTCTTGGGTCTATTTCTTAAGTGAAAAGTCTCAAGCTTTTAGTTTCTTTCAAAAATTGAAAGAACTAGTTGAGAAGCAATCAAGATACTATTTGAGAAATTATCGAGGTGAAGAATTCACCTCTGATGAATTTAAATAATTTTTCAATTTACATGGCATTAAGAAGGAGTTAAAAGAACAGAACAATTGTAGGGATGACTAGATGTATGTTAAAAGAAAAGAGTTTGTCAAACATGTATTGGGAAGATGCAGTCCATACAGCTACATATATCTTCAAAAAATTCCTACAAAGATGGTAAAAAATTGTATTCCTTATGAACCTCGGTTTTGTAGAAAACCGACTATTTCTCATTTGAAATTTTTTGGGTCTGCATGCTTTTTTCACATTTCCGCACAACAAAGACATAATTTAGATGGAAAATCTGTGAAATGTATTTTCATTGGATATTCAAAAGAAATAAAGGTTTATAGGTGTTTTGATCCACTTACTAATAAACTTGTGTTAGTAGATATGCAATTTTTGATGAATGGGGAGTTTATCAAAAGAATGAAGTAGAAGATAAAAATCTTACCCTGCATATTGAAAATTTGATTTTTGATAACAATGATCAATCTTTGCATCCTTCTGTTATAAGAAATGCAATATCACCTTCAAGGAGTTCTCCATCAAATTCATCTTCGTCTTCTCCGTCAACCAGATCTCAAGTTGATACTCAAACAACACCTCCATCTAGTCCTCCTAGAAAAACAAGAAGTTTGAAAGAGATATATCAGACATCTAGGTATGCTCGTGACAATTTTGCCATTTTTTCTTCTACCCATGTTGAACCTTTTAATTTTAAAGAAACTTCCATTGACGAACCATGGGTGCAAGCCATGGAAGCTGAGATGTCACAGATAGAAAAAGATGATACATGGGAGGTTGTTGAGCTTCCTCATGGGAAATCCACTATTTGTGTAAAGTGGATTTAAACACTAAAATTTAATATGGATAGAAGTATTTCAAAGTATAAGGCATGTTTAGTTACAAAAGGATATTTGCAACAAGAAGGAATTGACTATGAGGAAACGTTCGGTCATGTAGCAAGACTTGAAACAATAAGAACTTTTCTTTCCATTGGATCTCGGTTAAAGTTGACGGTTTATGAGATGGATGTCAAATCTATTTTCTTAAATGGATATTTGAAGGAAGAAGTTTATGTTGAACAACCTCAAGTTTTCATTGTCAAAGGTAAAGAAGATAAGGTTTATAGGATTAAAAAGACTCTTTATCATCTTAAACAAGCCCCTAGAGATTGGTACTATAGAATTGATAACTATCTTCATGATCATGGATTTGATAAATGTCCTTCTGAAAGTACCTTGTACAAAAGGGTTGTGGGATCATATTTCATCATTGTTTTCTTATACATATATTACTTAAATTTTATGAGCACGTCTCCCTCACTTGTGAAGCAATTCAAAGAGGTAATGAAATCTGAATTTGAGATGTCTGATTTAGGAGAAATGCAATATTTTTTGGGTATGCAAATCAAACAAACAACTACATGTATATCCATTGGTCAAACCAATATGTTGATGACTTGTTGAAGAGGTTTAACATGAAAGGTTGTAAACTTGTCAGTACTCCCTTAGTTGATGGGAGTAAATTGATGAAGGAAGATGAAACTCCACTTTGTAATGCCACTCTTTATAGATATTTGATCGAGAGTCTTATGTATATGACAACCACTAGAACGGACATCATGTTTGCACCGAGTCTCGTTGCAAGGTTCATGCATCAACTTCATGAGTCTCATTGGTGGGAAAACAAAAGAGTTATAAAATATGTAAGTGGTACAAAATATTTTGGATTGTTTTATAAAGCTACTCATGATTCCAATGTTGTTGTTTGGAAGATCAAAAGAGAACTTTTGGATATACTTTTCTCTTTGGAGAAAATATTGTTTCTTCGAGCAGTTAAAAACAACCCACTGTTGCTTTATATACAAATGAAGCAGAGTATATTTTCCATCGTCATCAAAAAGTACACAAGCGAACTAGATGGAAAGACTATTTGAAGAATTGAGAATGAAAGTCAATAATCCAATCAAAGTATATTGTGACAATCAAAGGACAATCTCCATGAAAAAGAATCATGTATTTCAGAGGAGGAGAAAACACATTGATATTTGACATCATTTCATTAGATATCTTGTACAAAAACAATTTATCTCTTTCAAATTTTGTACATCTGAAGATGAGCTCAGAGACATTTTTACCAAGGCCCTTCCAAAGGATAAATTAGAAAATCTTAGACTGTTGTTGAGCATCAAAAAACTTGACATCAAGGGGGAGATTGAAATAACTCTTGATGCCTAGTTTTTAGGCATTATGAAGACATCTCGCTAGGTTGTTGTGCTCCAGATGTAAAAACAAATCTGCCACATTTTCTGTTGCGTAACTCCTCAACAAAGCTATTGGGCATTATTTAAAGACTTAGTTTTTTGTAAAAAATAATGTTGTGATCTTTTTGGTGTAGCATTTTGTAAAGAGAGAGTTGCTACTTTATTTTCTCTAGTTTTAGCTGATTTGATTTGCTGCTGTGATTTTATGAATATTTTTTCTGATATAAAGAGAGACCTGTCTCTGTAACTTGTTGTTGCATTTTATTTGAAAACAATTCAGAGTAAAGTTTCTTTGGGGAATTTCTTCTAGATATGATTTGAGTCTCTTTGAGTTTGATTATTATATTCATATAAATCCTTTTAAGCTAAGATCTTTTAGATAGGGCAAAGGTGTTTATGTTGCAACAATGGAGTAATATTGAAAAGTAAGTTTACAACTTGTTGGATGCTATACATATTATGTTGGAAAATGTTTACCAAGTAGCATATGCTTGTCATTGATGGCAAGTACAAAAGTGGAGATGGCAGGATAAGAAGGATAAAATCCCTTGGGGATTCGAACATGAAAGCTCAGGAGGAACAGCGTTGAGGAAAACACGCGCAGCAAAGGCAAAGCTCAAGATACAGGAGTTTGCAGAGGAAAAGGAAGACAGAGATCCACAGCCATTGGATCCCATTCAAATTTCCTGAAAGGCTGACAGCCGTCAGATCTGCAGAAGATGCGAGGGAGATAAGCCTCGAGAGAAAGAAGATAAGTCCCGACACGAGGAGTTGTTATCGGGATATCAGCCATCGGGAGATCGGAGTTCTCAATGTCGTGAGAACCGAGACATTGAAAGTCTCAAAATCTTGACATAATCGGGACTGTCCATTTGGAAGGACAGTTGGCAGCGATCGGGTGCCACTGGGAGAAGCTCGACAGGAGGCTTCATCGGAGAATCGGGAATTGAAGTTTCACGAGGCCCGTGAACAATTACAATAGAAACCCCGAAATCACGATGAAAGAAATCCCGACTGAACCTGAACCATTAGATCAACATGTGATCAAGACCGTCGATCCAACTCACGACAGCAGACCACGTCAGCTAGGGACACGTGGCACAACTAGGTAATGACAGGTGTCAGACAGATTCAACACTTTAGGCACATGTAAGTCACGAATCAGAGTGACATGTAGCAGTATTTAACATGTGTCAAACCATGTGTGACGTGAGCAGAGTATCGGGGATCGGGACTTTGAAATGACAAAATCACTTGACATCAGGAATGTCGATTTCGTGATATGCAATATCACGATGTAATATGAGTCGTCATATTAAGGTTAAATCTGAACCGTTGATTCCAGTCAATGGAGAGGCGTCAGGGATCAGGACTTTGAAATGACAAAGTCACTTGACATCAGGAATGCCAATTTCACAATGAGTAATTTCATGATTTAATCGCAGCCACTGAATAAAGATCGCATATGGACCATTGATTCAAGTCTGTATCGGAGTTTCGGGGATCGCGAATTCAAAATGGAAAGAACTCAATACAACAATAATCTTGATTTCGCGATGTGAGATATCACGATCCAATCGTAGCCGTTGAAACAAGTTCATATCTAGATCGTTGGTTCAACTCCATGTCGGAGTTTTTTGAATCACAATATGGAGAGACATAAGGCTGTGGTCATAGCCCTTGGTCACGGGAAGAGAAGGAGTCAGTCCGGATAAGCTCCACATCGGAGTTTCGGGGATCGGGATTTGTAAGTGACTAAAACTATGAACACCAAGAGTGCTGAAATCGCGATATATGGAATCTCGATTGGATCTGAACCGTTGGATCAAGTATTGATTGCAGGGCTACTATTGCATGCAACAGTGAAACTGCCAGAAACCACTGATGGTTTTAGCCAGAGGACTAGAAGACACTTGGGAAAACGGACAGAGAAGCTGAAGAGTTATGATGAAGATCACGCAGAGCACTCGAGAGGTGGAGAAGATTGGCACAGTTGGAGCATGCAGAGGAATGGTGAACATTGCATGCACAAGGTGCATAGAAGCTATAAATACACAGTACATAGAAGAGAAGGTGTTGTTGTTGTTGCTGCTGCTATTGGAGTTTGCAGTGATTATAGTTGGTGAAGGTGATTCATGTGCGAAGAGGAAGGATAGTACAACAGCTGAATTCAAGGGAAGAAGATTTGTGCAGTGAATGGGTATGGCGCACAGAGCTTAAAAGGCAGAAGAAAAGACAGTGCAAGTGATATGAGAAAAAAGGAAATGAGGCAGACAGAGCAATGAAATGGAGTAGAACAGTGATAAGTCAGGTAAGCCATCGTCGAACATCATATCACTGTAATAAATTCATTAGCAAAGATTTATATTTCAGGGTGGTTGGGAGGAGCTAGAGAGGACTGGTGTCCTCAAAGGTTCAGGTGGGTGCTTGAACATAGGGAGTTGGTGCTTCCTTCTAGTTGGTGCTAGACAAACACAGGGAGTTGGTGCTTCCTTCTAGTTGGTGCTAGAGAAACAAGGGAGTCTGTGCTTCCTTCTA